>JBAMYA010045334.1:0-11791 GCA_037176975.1 Arrhamphus sclerolepis
GTGAGTCCATTAAGAGGTCGGAGGTGATGTAATCTGTGTGTGTGTGTGTGTGTATGTATATATATATATATATATATATATATGTATATGTGTGTGTGTATGTAATCTATATATATAGATTACATACATATATATGTATATTTGTTTGTACATGTGTTTGTGTTTCCATTTAAATAGTCAAACAAAAAAAAAAAAAAAAAAAAGAATTTGTATGTGTTTTTTTTTTGTTCTTTTTCTTTGTTTTAAATAATCAGAATGAAATGAAATTCCAACTGGCTGGTCGCATATTGAAGAAAATCTGTGAAAATATAAAACGTTCTTAAACAATGTTTAGAAACTTCAAAGGCAGCAAACTGAAACGCACACGACTGTAAGACGAGTGTGTGGAAGTTTTTTAGTCGTCTTTAAGTGCATATTTGGTTGTGTGACTCATTATGGCAGAGAAAGACACACACATGCGCACAAGCACACGCACGGACAGACAAATGCTTGGCTGAATGCGATGAAGCTTCGTCTAAAAGAAGAATAGAAACGCTTTTCTATGACGAAGGGTCCAGCAGGTTTGACATGTTGCTTTTTCCACCAAAGTAACTGACTGATTCAAAAATAAAAGTTAAAAATGGAATCGTAAGAAGCCTCCACAGCAGCGCCTGGCTATGTCGGCCGAATATGAGAGTAGAATACATCACACTTATTATTGGAAATAAACTTTCATCATTCGGTTAGATACATTTAAAAAGGATAGGGTACGTGTCAACACTCCTTAACGAGCCTAATTAGCAAACAAATTACTTTGCACTGTGGCCATTTCTTTCAACAAGCTTTAGTTTTTCTTTGTGACTTAAAAATAAAAGCTATGTTGCTATAATGGTCATCTCAAAAAATAAATAAATGAAACACACACACATGCAAAAAGAAGGTTTAAAAGGAAAACTTTTCTCACTCAATCTCGATGCTGATGATTCAAAAGTGTTGCATTTGCAGTATGACCTTCATTCTACTTAGTAAAACAACACGTATCAAATCACACGTGTGTGTGTGTGTGTGTGTGTGTGTGTGTGTGTGTGTGTGTGTGTGTGTGTAAAGGATGGATGACTATGCAAATCCCTAAAAAACAGAGCAATAAGGTCACTAGACACGTTGAGAGGAAGTGTGTTCAACCCTGCAGAGAACCTGCTTTGCATCAGTTACTGTAGGTGCAACGTTTACTGCAGAACATAGAAGAACCTGGATCCTCAGTCCCAAAGTGGACTAAAAGTCCTCAGGTGGGCTAAAGAGGATTTTTTTTTCCAGAACACAACCAGAACCTTCTACAATGTATCTCTGAAGAAACCTCAATAATGACAACTACTGCAACAATTAATTTCCATTTACGGATTAATTACGAATTTGAGTTTTGAAGTGAGTTTAAGGCAAGCCTGCAATGTCCCAAACAGAAGCTTCTAAAATACAGCTTGTTTATCATCCAATGAATGAAAACAGCAGCAAGAACAAAATTTAAAGTCGACCGGTGAGAACAACACATTTGGGTACCGTACCTTCAACCTGCCATGTTTGACTTATGGCAAATTAATTTCAGATATTTGCTAATATAGCTGATTTAACAAGACAATGTAGTTATTTGGTACCAAATTCTAATGTCAGGATGTCAGTAAGAAAAATAATATAATGTTGTTACCAAGCAATATTTCTTAAGAGTGTCATGGCAAGGAAAAATGTCCTGATTCCACCACAGGGATGCCTCAGGGCTCGATGCTTGGGTCCCTTTTCTTTGCCATATACGCCACCTCTCTGGGCCGGGTCTGGGCCTCTCTGGGCCATGTTATTCAGTCACACAGCTTCTTATATGACCTCTATGCAGATGATACCCAACTCTACCCCCACAGTGGTCAGTTATCAGTGTTTATCCTTCTTGATCTATCTGCTGCCTTCAATACTGTTAACTACCATAACTGCTGTCTATGCTCTGAAACTTGGGCATCTCAGGTGCCTTTTTGGGTCCTGGTCATATCTTACTGGACGCTCCTTTAAAGTCTCATAGCAAACAAAAAAATCTTTCCACAGGGGTTCCCTTAAGGCTCAGTGCTTGGACCCCTTCTCTTTGCCATACAGAAGACCTCTCTGTGCCACATTATTTATGTCATTGCTACGCATATGATACACAACTCTACCTTCACAATTTCTGCAGGTGTCTCAGCTCATCTTTTTGACCTATCTGCCTGGATGAAGGAACACCACCTTCAACTTAACAACCTCTATGGACTCTCCTCTCAATGGCTACTGTGACTTTAGACATCAGAAGTCATTACTTTTTTGACCTACCTGTGATGAAATGATTACCACAAACATATACATAATGTCTGACCAGGTGTAACGCAGTTTCCGCATTTTCATCCCCTCTTGGGATTGTTCAAAGCCACAAATCTGTCCTTCAAACATCCTTCTCTCTTCCAGGAAGTCAAACAAAAATGCAAAACGCATGAGAAGATGTGTTACTGTATCTTTATTGGAACGAACACTATGTTGTTTTTAAAAAATTCAAATATGTGTGCAAAGAGTTATGGTTTTAGATAACGAAGAACGTTTTAGATATCTTTAATAAAGAAGTGACTGCTTGACCTTAAGCCTAACTGACATTGTCCTGACGAAAGATTTGAATGTTTCAAGTTGAGCTGCCTGTAAAGAACTCATGAAGATAAAAAAATGAAATGCACTTCCCTAATGGCAGTAAATATGCGTAACATTGTTTCAGTTGACTCTTTAATTCCATGAAATGATAAGTTCAGGAGGTTCAGGTGCTTCGCATCCCGAGTTAACGGTTTTCTGCTGTTTGGTCACTGTTGTGGATCACAGCAGCACTGAATCATGGGTGCATTCACATGTTAGTGCTGCAGCAACGGGTGTCGCCATGGCTGTGCTGCCATGACCAGAAAATAAAATCAAACTGCTGCTGAAATATGGAGAAAGAGGGGTATTTGTTCTATGAAAAAGTAGCCTTTGATCAGAAACAGCAGGACGACTGTACGCCGCTACTGTACTGCAAGGTCCAGTCGTAGAATGAAGCGCTACAGACCCGCCCCCACGATTTAATTGGTATATATATATTTTATCCCTTTCTTTGAAGAATTTGTTTTAGAACACATTTATTTGGGAGAGTAACATTTTATCTTTTGTACTGTTTAACTTCTGTTTTCAGTGCTCGTTTTAGTGTTTCAGCAGTTTTATCCTTTTTTTTTGAGCCAAAGCAACAATCAGGTTTGTAGCAGGAGTGATCGATCGGTGACTGATAGAGGTTGTTTGGTGTGTTTTATCGATCCGGGTGTGTTTTATCACATGTGATTTCTCTTTATAGTCACACCTGGGCACACGTTCTTCAACATGACCTCTTCATCGTGGTCGGTCTGGTCTGTTCAAGACATCATCCCTCCTGCTGATACTTGGTTGAAATGAAAACACGTCGTCTTCTCACCAAACGGATTCTGTTATTTACGGTCTCAGACAGTATTATAGAACCGTCAGTCGCACAGACCTGCTGCTACATTAACTCGCATCACTTTTCCATGAGACATCACTTCAGGTGTTATGGCTTTGAGGAAAGTACCAGAGAACCCTCTAAGCGCCCACACTGGAGGTCCTGAGCAAACTTAGAGTTAGAGTTAGGTTTAGGTCAGTTCTGCTCAACAAACGTGAATCCCCTCAGTGGCTTTAAAGTGTGGACGTAGCTTCCATACTGACGCCAAATCCAGAAGAATTTATGTGTAATTTTATCATAAAAACCAGAGACTCAGGAAGCAGGATGATTTCTGAATGTTGGAGAAGCGTTAAGATTAAATCAGTTTTACTTCTTCTACCTGTTCACTCGTGCTAAACTGGATATGTGTGTGTGTGTATATGAGGATGTATATATAGATAGGTGTGTGTACATTGGATATAGACTCAAAAAAAACTTTTGTGTATGTGTATATTCATAAAGATAAATTTATAATTTATTTATAAATGTACTACTGTGTGTGTGACAGCGAGAGTGTGTATGTGTAGATAAATTCATGTTAGTGTTAAAAGATTTTTTAATTTTGCTTTATTATGTTTCATACGATGGCTTTGACATGTCTGGAACTAATTAATAAATACGGAATACTAAATTACTGATGATATACTGGATCTGATTTGAAGTAAACTCTGAACATGATGGTTCATGTTATCGGTCCACACATCCATAATCTACTCCTGCACATTCAAGATCACAGGTTTTTTTTTTTTTTTTTTTTGTCTGAGTATGGTTAAAAACAAAAAAAAGAAGTTATTATTCAGTCAAAGAAAACCATCACGAATGAAAAGCCGTAAACAAAAGTTTAGCTGCAGTCCGACAGGTGTTGCATTCTGGGAGGAGAGAATCCGCTGCCTTCTCTTGCTGTTTTGTCAGGAAAATAGTTTAAATGTTCTTTTACTCAAATCCAACCAAAGTCCACGACCTCATGATGAGACGCAGTTAATTTACGAGACTCAGGACACCCGGCACATGTCCTGTCCAGCCGCCTCAACGAACCTCAAGAACTGTTCAGGAAGTCCCTCAAAAATACAGCGAAGAGGCAAAAAAAAGCATGACCAGACCACCAGACCCCTCATACAACACGTTCGCACCAACACATCACAGCTTTTCTGGCTGCACAACTTTTTTATTTACCGCATAATGATTTTACGCCGATTCTGTGTTTAAAGATAAACACGGCTTTTATTTAATATTGACTGAGGAAAAGATGAGATGCCTTTGCTCTGAAATGGGATCAGTGACAAATGAAAGCAGAAATGAACTAAACATGTCTGCATGTGTAGGAGAAAAAAAACAGACTTTATCAACCCAAAACCTCACTGACAGCGACGACAGAATATATGAAATTAAATGAAAAGGGGAGGAAAGAAAAAGAACGAGTTCGGGTTAGGATGAATGCGAGTTTTCGCATAAATGAAGAGAAGATCGACTTGACGACCGCAGCTGTCTGACTGCAATCCTCTGCAGCTATGAAAATAAGGCAAATTAAAAAAACAACTTTCACTTCTCGTAATAAACCACTTCCCCCAGCAGAAGAGGCTGCGTTAAAGCTGGAATAAACTGACGAAACAAAATCACTCACACCTGTAATTCAAGATAAACTCACGACATGAACCAACACATCAGAGAAATGCTGCAAACCGTTCACAAACAGCCAGAAAGAAAAGTGCAGAAGGAAGAAATGCTTGATTGGAGATGGTGGCAGCCAACATCGAGCTCACACAAATAATTTGACTTCAAACACGTCTTCACTCAAACCAAAATGAGACAATGATGCTGCCTTCTTTCTTTCTGTCATTAGATTAAATACCACTCTGAGGCCAAGCGGTGGTCCTACGGAGCAGCAGCAAGGACTCTGACCTTATAAACCTCTCCGTAGGTTCCTCCTCCAACTCTCAGCAGGATCTCAAAGTCATCCTGAGGGTTCCTGGTGGAGATATCCAGAGCTGCCCTCTGTTGGAAATCCATCTCGTTCTTGTTGACTCTAACGATCCTCCTGAGACATGTCAGTCCGTCCTGTACACGGCGTCCACATCCAGGACGGATCAGTGCTCAGAAGAAATTAGTTTCCAACGTGTACTTTCTCTACGTGTGACTGACACACACACACACTCGTACACACTCACACCTTCCTGTTTCTGTTTCTCAGCCGGCTATAGATCCTCCCAACCTCTGTCACTCACTCCCTGCTATCTCACACCTTCCTCTTCTCTCTCAACCAGTTTCTTTTCAGCTCATTTGCATAATCCAATTTGCTTCCTGTTAGGTGTGCACATGTGAGAAGAAGACCGGTTTGCAAAGCTGTGTGTGTGTGTGTGTGTGTGTGTGTGCGCGCGCGCACACAGGTCTGGGTTTTTCTGCAGTTACGGCTCATGACGGAGGACTTCATCAGACTCTGGGAGCGTCTGACTGCCTGCATGTGTGCACGGCTGCTAGCTGAGTAGCTGCAGTTGTGCTGCTTGGGGTCTTCTGTGCAAGTGTCAATGTAAGCTTTGTGCCCACTGAAACGCGTGTGTGTGTGTGTGTGTGTGTGTGTGTGTGTGTGTACACGCGTTGCAGCGCTGCAGAAGTCACTCATGCTTGGAGCTCCCTCTCAGCTTCCTGTTCATATCCTGTTCAAACAAGGGGCACCCGTTACATCCTGTTAACAAGTATAGAATTACTTTAAAGTATAAATTACCTCAGTTAAATGGTTTTTACAGGCCAGAATGAATGAAATAAACGATGACGCACACGTTAGTTGTTCAGTTTTGGTTTGTCTATAAAATATAATTAAATTCCATTTGTTGCAAGCACCTGATGAATGTGAAGTCAGGGGATTATGAGGATTAATCGCCTGGTTGCGGTGGACGTCTGCTGGACATGTCGAGACATTTATCCCCAGTGCTCGAGCGCCCGGCATGGACAACCATCAACCTGCTGCACATCTGCTTAAAAAAACAGGAAGAATGTTTCAAAGTATTTCCTGTTTGTTTGCAGCTGGAGGGTGCTGCTGCAGGTTCTTCATCGTTTCATCGCGTCTCGTGCTAACTTACAGGATACCAATAAATGCGTAGACATGAGGAACTTCACGCCTAAAAAGACCCCTTTCTTCACAAAGTTTAAAGTATACAAGTGTAGTACTTGTTTTTAACCAGGCCAGTAAATGAAGATTATATAAATTATATGAACAACAAAATTGCACTTTTCTTTGTTCAGTGAAAACCTGAACCGTTTACAAATCCATTTGATAACATCACTCTTACTATTTACAGGGACATGGCCAGTTTAGTCGAACCTGTGCCACTGAGGTTTTCCAGGTACCACAGTGTTGAACATATTCTGCTTAATATGTGTGTCACTAAATGTATTAACTGTCAAATATATCTTGAGCGTGTGCTTTATGCACCCCCGCACGGAGCACTTGGCCGTGGGTGTTCGTGCGAGGCAACATCTCAGTGACGGCGACCGACACTTCTGTAGAATCTTCACAGCCAACAGAAAGAAAAGGTTCACAAATTCCACGTCAGCTCTAAGATACATTAACTCTAATCTAATTCAATTTATAGGAGTAACTACACTAAAAGTAGGAGAAATTATAGGAATAAATCAGTCTAATCAATCCAGCTCTGTAGCTAGGTTCAAGCCTTAAATATCACTCTGCTTTATGAATGTTTTTAAAAAATGAAACAAAATAAACCTCTTTCTGGGAAGCAGTCTGGTACGTAGGGCAGATGATAGATTGATCATTCGAACAACATGCGTGCAGCCGTCCAAAGGACCGGGGAAAAGAGACAGACAAACTTAACTTTAAACCATAGGGACTATTTGCACATAAAACACTGTGAACAGCAGGAGCTACGTAGCAAATAAACTTTATCTTTGTGAGTTTGTGGTTCTTTTTTCTTTTCTTTTTTGCAGCTCTGTAGCTGGCTGTGCTGTGCTTCTTTTTGTTTACTGCCTTTAAGTAGCTCAAATGTAGTGACGGAGCTAAAAAAAAAGTATACCTCCCGTTAGTTTGCGGCTCTCGTCTGGAGCGCTGAGCTTCCTTTTCCTTATTTGCTTTATCAGTTCTGACCATCATTCGTTCTTAAGCAAAACTAAACTTCTGCCCGACTTTAAAATGAAGAAGACGACATCGCAGTGGAAAATATGACAAATAGACAAAGATAGACAAAGTAGTTCAACTCTACCAAGATGACCAATCACATTCCTTCTCAAGTCAAAAAAATATTTGTATAGCACATTTAAAACAACAAGGAGTTGTCTCGAAAAATGGCCTGAATGATCATTGTGTCATCTGCATGTGGGACCGTGGCTGTAAGGGGGACGTTAAACAGATTTAAATGGACACAAATTGTCTCTAACTACAGCATGGACCAGCTTTATTGATGGCTGTTTGCTCTGAAAGAATTACATTTGAATTTTATTGCAAATGTCCAAAGAGAGTAAAGAGAGACTGCATTCTATTATTTCCAATAATACACCTCACCATTTGACATTTATCTTCCCCAACGTTTCAACCCTCTGTCTCATTTTTGCCAGTTCACAAACGCCCACATGTGACAGACACATAAAACAGGCCAGTAAACCACAAATAACTGCCTCAACCTCAACAGAGCTGCCTGTCCAAAAAAAAGTCTCAGTCTAATGTTTAGTTGGACCACCGTCAGCTTTGATTACAGCACAGTCTCCATGACATGTTGATATTCTTTAAGTGGCCAATACTTTAACATAAGTCCAGCTTTTTAGTCGAGAACAACAGGCTGTGGTAACCGTGCATTTTATCAGTTTCTCAAATTAGTATTTGTCTGAATACCTGACGTGACGGCAATACATCTTTGTGGTCTCCTTTCCAACTCACCTTGTTACTACTTGGTCCTTCCTGCTCCCTCCCAACCTCCCCGCCCATCTCCTTAATACAACAGCACATGTAAAATTCACCATTATTCATGCTGTAATGCTCAGTATTAAACATACATAACCACAGAACAGGCTGCATTATTAAGTCCTAAGAATAAACCGACTCTTTTTTTGGCACCAAAATAGTCTCTTAAGTCTCCTCCTTTCCTTTTGCTCATGTTGGCTCTGTAAATAAAATCTAATCTGAGTTCAATAAAGTAGTCATACATTACTAATACAACAACGACAATCACAGTGATGGACTGGTGACCTGTCCAGGGTGGACTCCTGCCTTTCACCCGAAGTGAGCTGGGATAGACTCCAGCAGACCCCCGTGACCCTGCACAGGACATAGCGGGTATAGATGATGGATGGATAATCTATCATCTTTCAGTACACATGGATGTTGATTGTTCAACAACCCAAATGGAAACTCCTGCATACCTGAGCTGCCTATTTTAAAAGGTCATATTGTAGGTCATTCTCTCATGTGAAACCAGGTTGTGAAAAGATGAGTAAACGTGCATTGACAGAGAGGAGGAGAAAAAGGCATGTAAGTAGAGTGATGTTGAAGCTACTTTGAGCATTTTATGTTTCTGCCATTGACATAAATTTCTTCCATATAACATAAATTGATCCTGTGTCCCATATTTTGGATCCCAAGAATCTATTACTTGTTGGGCCTGCTCCTCCTGGCTTCCACGTTCAGCCTCAGCAGCCTACTGATCACTGGTCTCAACACCAACGTGGACTGCACCTGTGTCCTCGTCCTCACCCGCATGTGTCGCGCGTGTCCCTGACTATTTATACTCAGTTTCACCACCACTTCCTTGTGTTGTCTGGTTTTGTTCATGCTCTGTGTATTAGTCTACACCAGCTTTACGTCATTTCTCGTACGTGTTTCACCACACAATTATTGCATCCTTTATTAAACCTTTGAAAGTTAAACCTGCACTTGTGTGAAAAAAGAAGGATACGAGGAGGCAAAAGAATGGTTGATAGAAGCAAAGGAGAGAGAGGCGGGTATGTAAAAAAGGAAGGATGAGAAAGCTAAAGCAGAAGCTTTGGCTTTAGCTCATACGGAAGATGAGAAGATTGTGTCTAAACAATCTTCACCTGCTGATAATGTAAAGTCGGGCAATGGTCTGCCACCTTATCAGGTGTCCGGTTGAGCATCAGTTCAGTCTCTGTCCTCATTTAAATAAGACAGATGGAGCCATGAATGGCTCGGTTCTTGACTTCTGTCTCCTCTATCTCCGTATGCGACTTGTAGACAGCCTGGTATGACATCAAGATCAGGACAGCAGACAGGTTAGGGTCAGGGGTTATTTTCAAACAGAGAAACGCGTTGACAGAAGACATGGACGTGGAAGCGGTGGAAGACGTGCAGGCAGAGGACGCTTTTTCAACCACAGAGGTGTTTGACATCTCTGAGGAAGATTAGGACATTGGGAAGCAGAAAAGATGCATCTCACGGAGGTGACACTAAAAATGACTGGCTGCGTGAGCGTCTCCACAAACAGGTCAGATAAATCTGACACTACATAATCCTGCTGATGTGGAGCAGGATGAGAGGGAGGAGTTAAATCAGGTGATGAATCTAGAACACTTGGAATTACTGTCACAGCAAGAGATAAAACCAGAAGTTGTTTTAGCAGTACAAGGACAGGAAGTTACATTCCTGTGTGACATGGGTGCGTCACGGACTGTAATTCACTCTGGGAAGGCTTCCAGCGTCTCAGGAACAAACCTGTGAAATCAGCTGTTGGTGAAGTACATGAAGAATCCTTGTCTGAAAAGATAAAGTATAATAGACCCTCTGACAAAATGTAAAGCTAGTTGTCAACTTGTGTTATCACGGGTCAGTCCGTGTCATCTTTTAGGACGAGAGTTCTTAGTCCAGTTGAAGACAGCTGTTATGCCACATGACTTAGCTTAGTCGTATCGACAGGTCCAGGCTCAATCGAGGAATTCAAACAACGTGCTGTTCCAACGGCTACTTTCATGAAACCAACACATTTGCATTGTACAATGTATTTTAAAAACACACTGCAGGACCGGACAGGAAGTTTTGAAAAATCAGCAGACTAAAGTCACTCTTACCAGTTTTTAAAGGGATAAGACAGGATGTTGTGGAGCAGCATGTGCATTACAACCAAGAATTAAAGGGCAGTTCCACGTGTCCATTACAAAACCTGGACAGGTACAATGGACAGATGGAGGTGACTTTGTAACTGTATGTACAAAAATCTCTGTCAACATATAAGCAAGGGAGTACAATATTGTCCCCTCAGAGAGGTTTATTGAGTATAAATGTTTTAACTGAGGAGGAGGAACAGGTCCTCCACTACCTGCAGTGATTGGCAGCCTCTGACTCTATTGTTTGGACTCCTGAGACAGAACAAGCCTTTGTTAAAGTCAAACAACTCCTGGTCAGCTCATCAGTATTAGGATTAACTGTTGATTGCAGGAATGCATATATGACACCTGTGCTAACTAAATAGACCTACAGCATATTAGATTAGAGCCAGTAGCTTGGGCATTGCCTCTGTAGTTGCAGATGGCAGTTCGGCTTCGGTGGTTTTGTTTCACCCTCTGGTTCTCAGGGAACCACATGCAGTTGCTGTAATATTGTTACAGAACAAGATTTCTTTTCTGTCATCCTCTGGGCATTTGTCATGTATGACTGTCCTTTTGTCCCAGCCCCGTCTTACTATTGAGAGATGCCAACTCTGAATCCTTCCACCCTTCTTCCAACTGCAAATGATGGTTCTTATGATTGTTTACAAGAGATAACTGAGACGAGCTGCCTCGGTCTGACTTATGTGATGTACCGTTTGATGATGCTGATGTTGCTACGTTTGAAGATGGTTCAAGTACGAAGCATCCTGATGGTGCAAATGCTACTGGTGATGCTGTAGTTACATATACCTCCATTTTGAAATCTGCTTCACTTCCTGCAGAATTGGTTTGTCTCACTGACACTTGTAAACTAGGTGTATCTTTTTATACAGACAGTCAATATGCTTTTTCTACTGTAGATATTTTTGCTTGGCAGTGGAAGAACAGATGATTACATCTACAGGTCAACCTATAAACCACAGACCTAAATTTGGCCTAATTGGATGTCAGACAAATGCCTAAGAAACTCTCAATACACATACAAGAGGTACAGATCCCATTTCTTTAGGGAACCAGAAGGCTGATGAGGCAGCTCAGAACTGTTTTAATGTATTTGCTGCATGCTCTGTTGAAACTATTTGAAATAGGTTAATGTGAATCCTACATCCATCCATCCATTTTCTATACCCGCTATTTCCTGTTCAGGGTCACGGGGGTCTGCTGGAGCCTATCCCAGCT
>JBAMYA010045335.1:0-11791 GCA_037176975.1 Arrhamphus sclerolepis
CAATAATAATTACATAAATGTCAATACCATACCATATAAGTGCTCTACCTACTTTAAGTTCATTTACAAAGCAGCTGAAAACATGGCTACAAGACAACAAACTTCCCACTCATACTTCATAACTCAATGTTTATGTAGTTATTATTATTGACATTTATGTAATTATTATTGAAAACAGACCAGACCTCTGACCTTCCCATTGCACTGTGCAACTTAACTAGCATTTTAATACATTTTGAAAGGAGCAGCATGCAATGAGCACTTCAATTAGCACTAGTAGCACTTTAGCACCTTGCACTTTAACATTTTGCTAACTCAACAACATGGTGGATTGTCTGGCCTGCATTCAATAATTTTCATTGTCTTTGTTTGTTTGTTTTTTATCTCCTTCTTCATTAACATTAATTTCATTGTTGCTTCCTTCTATTAACACTAACCTGCCAATGGCACTGGAGATGAAAATTAGCCTCGGCTATAATCTCATGCATATTTACATGTGAGTGTTCATCAATATGTATGTCCTATTTTAGAAAATAAATAAATAGTACAAGCAGGTTTGAAAAGCAGTCGGAGCTATCTTTTTACAAGCTACCGAAAACTAAAGAAAAGAGAAACAGATGAATCGCTGTCTTTTTTCAAATGGAAAAAGAACTGCGCATACAATCCTGTAATGCTCTTTATTGAAAAGTATTTAAATAGTTTTGACACAACTGTCAAGTCAGTATAAATATGCTTATGTCTCACTTTCCAACCTTAAACATAAAACAGTGTGGGGAAAATAGCCAAGATAACTAACATCTGTAAAACATGTTAAATGGCTCCTTTGAATGAGAGAAACATACCAGGTAACACAGCTCACAAGCGCTTTCCAGTAACTTTGCTGCTCATTTTCAGGCTTCGTATTGTGTATTTTCCTTGCATGTCCATATAAATGTCAGGATTTCTGGCCACTTGCCAATATTTGTGGACCACTTGTTCTTTCGTAGTTTGAATGGAACAATGTCCAATCCAATTGTCCTTAATTTCATGTCATGTTTCACATTTTTCCACATTTTTTTTAACAACCAAGAGTTTTTAATCATACAATCACAAATATTTTTAACTCAAAATTTTAAAAAAAAGTCTTTTTGCAACATTTTGACAAAAATACAACAGTTGTAGAATTTTGTGCACACACATTTGGAATTTTGTATAATTTCAACTTTTTTGTTGTAAAATTGAGTTTTGACAAAAATTAGCAATGTGGCCCCAGGCCTCGATTTTGAGAAGGAGAAGGTTACTAAAAGGAGAAGCTTGAAAAGTATATCAACTTTCATTGCGCCGTCCCAGCAGCTCTAGCCCACAACGCTCTCATACTACGCCTTGATACTTAAAAATGTCAAATTTATCACTTTAGAGGAATTAACCATGTATCAGTTGAAGCAGAGACGAAGTTGGGTGGCATGAAGCACATCAGCCTCGCGTCAACCCATCATGTCCTTGATTCGTTGCTTTGGACGAGGGAGGAATAGAGTAAGGAGAGGACAGTGAGAGAAAGAGAAGACATGGGGACATCCATGGGGAGGAAGGGCGTTGAAATGAAGGAGAGTGATTTGAATAGAAAGGAGGGGAGGCGGGGTCAGAGAAGAGCAACGAGAACATGACTGATGAAGGCTGGAATTAACAGAGAAGGAGAAATACTGCTGAAATAGGGTGAAGACGAGATTGGAAGGGCAGTCAAAAACAAAAGAGGACAAAATTCTAGTGATGATCAAGCATGACGAGGCTGTGGGGATGAGGAGGATGAGTTATGATAACTTGTAGCACATTTAATGAATAAACACATCAGTGTAATCAGGTTTTAGCGGCGAGGAAACCCCCTCTCCTCCACGGCTGTACACAGTCTGAATCCTATCATGGTTTGCATTTAAATAGAATACATGACATTATTATAGTTCAACTGTAAATCATAATGGAAATGTGTTGCTGAACGTGTGGAAGTGAGAAAACTCCCTGCGGTTGAATCTCAGACAGAGAAAAGTGAAACACCCGCTGGGAAATAATTACTATGGACAGTTTTTAACGTTGACACTGCTGCCTTTGCTCTCAAATGTCTCGTTTGCTTTTTTCCTGCCGTCTTGGGAAAACATTTCTGTTTCAGTTTCATTGTTTTGTTCTTTGTTTTTTCTCCTTCTTTCCCCAAATTGAAATATATTCTTTTGTGCTCAGGAAGACAAGTGTGAGCACCAATTTAAAAAAGCTGAAGACTTTAATTAGCTGGAATCTAAAAGGAGGAAACAGACAATGCTCTCCTTTTGTTATATACATATCTTTTTGTTTTTTGTAAATGTTGAGGCTTCAGGTTTGGGGAGAATACACGGCTTGGTGTTCAAAGAAAAAGAAAAAGAAAAAATAAAATAATATACCAGCATGTTAAAATGCAATAAAATACATTTTAACCCTCAGATGCAATATCAAAAAAGTTATGTTGACATTTGCACATAAATGTGCGCATAGCAAAAACAAGTTATATTAATAATAAAAATAATATTTTCTTATATATAATTTGAATGGATTTCAACATGCACATTTTTGTGTGTCGGATCTTTAACATGAGTATTTTAAACCCCGTTGTTTACTATAATCTAAAAATGGGAAATACATTTAAAAAAAAAAAAATTAAAAATTAAGACCTCCTAAAAGTACGGAACCTTGCACGTATCATCAATAATGTCTGAAAAAAGTGGAAATTTACTAAATATGCTATGAATTAAAAGCCAAAAGCAAAAAATGTGTTTGGATGCATCAAAGGGTTAATGGATGATGTGACACACGAAAGCTTTTTTTTTTTTTCCAGGAAACTGTCCTGGGATAAGAAGGATAGAGGAAGAAGAACATTCCTGGCTGCATGAACTAAATCTGTATTTAGGTTTATTTTAGATGGATAGGTCAGCTGAAATGGATTGATGACAGTTTTACATTGAAATCTTTTTTTTTTTTTAAGACTCTCAAAGATGATTCATGATTTATTTGCAGACTAAATGGGTCATGGCATTTTCTGGCTGCCCTGGAATCATGGCTGCATCAAAGCTTTGCAAGATTAAACTGTAACGTTTGGTCTTTTTCTGGTAATGATAAAGTCCTGCAGGTCAGTCTGAACTGGCGTCAAATGCGAGCGACGAGCATTCATAATTCCTTGTCTGTGAACTCGTGTAGGTATTCAGTTGATAACACTGAGACAGAATCGCGCCTGATGCTTCATCCTTCTTTACTGCGTGGCATTCAGGGATTATATGTAATCTGCTGTGCACTTTTTGTGCACTTTAGAGGAATTTAACTTCCTGCGTCTTTATCAAATGACAAGAAAATCTGGATGGATAATGTATGGTTGTCCACCAACAAGTCCGAAAAAGGTGAAAATACATTTAAAGAAAAGAAGAAGAAAGAAGATGAATAAATCTGTGAGACATGTAGAGCGCATTAAGCGATCCGGGTGGATTGTGTGGATTTTTGAGGCTGGATGGCGACACTTTCAGTGACCTGAGGAACGACGGCTGTGACAGTCCGCCAACGTGATCGTCACTCGTCCTGAAAGACGAAAGACAGGAAGTCTCATCCTGCCAGCAAACATCTGGGAGAAGAAAGGGCCTGACACTGAGAGGAGGAGGAAAGGAGGGAGCGAAGGGGGAGTGACAAGAAAGACGAGGAGGAGGAGGATAAAAATGAGGAAGAGGAATAGGAGAAGGAAAGTAGAGAGAGAATGAAGATGAGGAGAAAGAGGAGAAGGAAGAAGAGGAAGATAAGGACAGGAGGAAAAGGAGGAAATGGAATAAGAGGAGGATGAGGAGGAAGATGAGAAGGAGGAATGCAGAGAAGATGCAGCTGCTTTTCTTCATTTATTTTTCTTCACAAATCTTGTTTTGTTGCCAACTTTGCAGCTGAATTAAACATATTTACAGCATTTTTCTCTGTGGTTACATATTTACTACCATATTAACCATGACAACTGTACGGGGGTGAATCTTTCTGTACCCCATCCGATAAATTTCTATTAAGCAATGAAGCTGACCAATCAGATGTCAGGATATGATTTGATGTGCTTGGCTGACAGCTGGCCATTGACTCTGCCGATGGCTTTGGCAACTTTGCGTGGGTGGTGAATGCAAATGAGCATGCCGTGGATTGTGTGGTTGCATGTGAAACATCAGTTCACACCACAGCTAAATAAGTCCAGCAGTCAGACATAAAACAACGATCTTTGACCTGAAACACACGCTCAGCAACAACTGAAGACAGCAACCAGTAATTCAGGCTGAATCCCGGCTGATGCTGGTGTGTTGGCTCAGTGTCATGCAGCAGATTTCCCCTCCAGCCCATCAGAAACAGTCGAGCCCAGCCAACCCCTCCCACAGCATAACAGTGAAGACTGTTATTCATGAATCATGAGACCCGGTCGAGTCTCGAGTCACTGATGTGTGTGATTTAAGTGTCCCCATCTTTGGAACCTTATTAAAATAATTCACAATGGCTTTGTTTAGCAGAATCATGGTTTTTGATCACCTAAATAGAATACAGTCATTGTTGTTTTCTTTCAGGAGCCACATTATTTTTGAATTGTTTAGTTTGGGTTAAAATAGATGAAAATTTAAAACTGACATAAAAAAAAGGTTACATTCAGTGCTCATGAGTTTAGTCATACAGCAACAACAGAAAACAAAGGGACTGTTTGATTTGAGGTTTTGTGTCAACCAGCTCTCTAAAGTCAAAGCTGACACGTCTTGCCATATTATGAGGTGAGAATGAACATGGGAGAGAAACAGCCTGATCCCTTTCAGCACTTTTCTTTTCCTTCTTCAGTAACTTGTCAGATAGTGCAGGCGACGGCAAACACGGGGCGGGTTTCTGTCAGAGGAAACACTGAGCCTAGACATAGTTGACATACTGTGTTGGGATGAACACCAGTCAGGCGTACAAGCTGTGTGTGAAACAAACCTCCAAGATCTTAAAGGAACTCAGCTGGTCCTCCTCAGTCTGGTCAACAATAACGTCTTATTTAATATACAATGTCTCCATGAGATATAAGACATCTGGTTGTTCATGTCGCTGCATGCTAGGGGTGTTCAAAACAGCCGGTATTTGTATCTGTATTTGTGTGTGTCTGTGTGTGTGTGTGTGTGTGTATGTGTATGTATGTATACACCTTTCAAACCTGTGAAATAACATCCTATGACTAAACAGTCATTCTCTCATGATGCAATGACTGTGAAAGTATGACAGCACTTTTATCTGTTTATCCCATACCAGGATTTTATTTGCTGATACCAAAATTATACAGATTACTCTGCGCTATTTCCTCTATCTATGTCACTGCTGCGGCGAACAGGCATAGCCATTCCAGAGAGGTCAGGCCTTAATCAGAGTGAGCAAATAATATACATACTTTTACAGTGACTGAGAAGGTTGTATTTGAACCAAAGAGGGTTGAGCCCTGCCCTTGTTTGAATGAGAATATTATAAAAGCCTGTCAGGATTGACAGGAAGAATAAAAGTCTGGCTGGAATCTTCAAGTGCTGATTCTTTGAAGTTACTTCTTTGAAGTTAGTGGATACAGGAAAAAGAAGACAATAACTAATGGACATGTCATCTGTTAAAGAAGAATATGAAGGATATGACATCACAGCTGCATCTAAGGAAGAAGAAACCATTGTTATTACAAAAGAAACTACTGCAATGTCAGTAGATGTTGAGAGCCCAGGCTGCTCTCCTAATAACACTATGAGCTTCTTCTCTCAAGATGTGCCGAGCTCTTTAAAACCAACCCTTTCTTACATTGCCCTGATAGCAAAAGTCATCCTCTCTTCCCCATCGAAGAAACTCAGCCTGGGGTCCATCTACAGAGCCATGGAACAGCGCTTTCCTCACCTCAGGAGTCGAGGTCCAGGCTGGAAGAACAGCGTCCGCCACAACTTGTCTGTCAATGACTGCTTTGTGAAGGTGAACCGCTGCGAGGATGGACGTGGACATTACTGGGGTATCCATGAAACTCACCTGACAGACTTCCAGCATGGGAATTTCAGGCGGTACAGGAATATCAGAGGGAAGAGGGAAAAGGAGAGAAATGACAGTGTGGCCAGGTGTCTGGCTTGGATGGAGACCAGGTTCTCTGAGAGCAGATCCGAGCCTCTGCCTTGGATAAAGCCACATTGCCCTCTGCAGGATCTACGGAGGAATGTGTGCTGTTTTAACTGGATCCAACCAAGCAACCAGCCCTGGAACATTAATTTAGCTCCTCTACACCCCCCCAACTGGATGGCATGTTATTGTATTCCAGAGAGGCCACTGTTCTCAAATGGCAAAGCTGCAGCTGGAAAAGTGTACAACTGTCAACACCGTTGGGACACAAATGTCCCAACACTGAATGACATGACAGATTCACATGACGGCATGCTCATCACAGCACCAGATCGAGTCCTCAGGTTTCCTTGCTGTTGGTACATGTGTCCAGTCATCACAGAGTTAATGAGTCCTCTGGTTTAAAAAATCAAATTTTAACTTCACATCTGGAGCAGTTCAAGAAACACAAAAAGGGGTGAGAATTTTGGCTGGATTGAATCCCAGCTGGGATCTTTCTTTGTGGAGAAAACTCACATAGATGCTTAAATAGTCCAGAAACATGCATGCTTAGAGATCCTAAACCACCTGTAGGAGGGAGCATGAGCATGCGTGGTTGTTTTATTAGTCTCTATTTGGACCTTCTTACCTGACAGTATCCAAGACCTCCTTCACTTCCCCTGACCTCCACATCCCTCCAGAATGAAGCAGTTAAGGAAATGAGTGGCAGAACAGATAAACACTGATCCAGTAGGTGGCAGAAAGCTACCTTTGTAACCATATTTAGTAGAGTCTTTACAAAGTACTTTCTTCACATTAGAATATCAGTTTCAGTTTCTTTATAAGAACCACTGGCTTACTTTTAGGTAGTATCGCCGAGCTCTTCTTGTCTTCCATCCCTCCTAACTTTGGACTCACAGTCCTGCCTTGCGACAACCAGATATCGTTTTACAACACCACGTCACACTTTGAATAAGATCTTATAGTGGACAGTAGCCACACTGGAGGTCATGGATGGAGATCATCAACTAAGCCACTTGAGAAAGTGATGATAGAAGAGAAAATTAGTGCATCTTGGACACACGGAAACTATATTTGGCCTCTCTGTTCTTTAAAATTTTACAGCACTACTTCAAATCTACAAGACAAGGATAGTTTTACCTTTAACATCTGCTGTCTTATATCATCATATCATGTTAAAGTCCATTTATTGCCGTTTTTGTTCCTCTGCAATGACAGATATGAAACTCAGAATATTACAGAGAGTATTTAGAGCTTTTATAGCAATATAGTTATCCGCCCTTTGGGTTTCAGCTTTGTCTTTCATCATGTACTTACAGCTTATAAGAAACCAGGACATACATATTGTGAATGTTGTCAGATGAAAAGATGTCAAATGAACAGAAATCATGAAACAGCATAAAAAAAAACCCAAATAAAATTAAAGCTGATTATACAGATGAATCGTGTTTCTTGTGTCTCTAGCAGATCCAGGAGTTGTTTGTCAGCACAGATGTTTGAACATCTTCACTCTAGGGTACTCTGCATTTGTCTGCAGCTTAATTTAAAACACTTTTATTTGTTTTTAATAGATTCACTGATATGCTGTAAACACTCTTTGATAACAGTCTGACAGTTGTGTGGTTACTCTGGAGTACTGCAAATCTAAATAAAGTTACAGAAAGCTCCACTTGTCTCTTTTTACATTCATGGCAGTAACTTGTCTCTGGTGTGACTTTATGCAATAATGTTTACTGTAACAGAAATTGCTGTAAAACATAAAAAACAGACTGTATTATATAAACAGCATCTGGTTGTGATGCTGGAGAAAATACTTTGAATAAATACGATTTATCTCTGTTCTCCAGCTGTTTTGATCGTTTCTTGCTGTCACATTGATGAGAGTCACGGTGACTCCTCCCCCTCAGGTAGGCACACAACTCCAACACTTATATTTCTCTGTCAGTCCAAACTGGCTTGACTTGCAGACACCAGCTCTGCCTAGCTGCTCTCACTTCAACATTCCTGTCAGAGGTACGTAGATTTAACACATTTCTGATAGTGATAGAAGCAAAAGGGGGGGCAAAGCTTTTTACTTCTTCTATGTATTTTAGAGGCCAAAACCTAAAACAGAACCCATTTCTCTCATAGAATTTCCTTGCTTTATGGTTTATTTTTTATCTAATTTTATTTGTTTCACTATTTTTTAACTGTTGGAGTAAACATTTTTATGTTTCCGTAACTCTTTTATTCCAGCTGTTATAAGAAAAGGTAACTTTTAACAGCATAACCTCTTCATTCCTCTTATATTTAATGCATTTTTAGACTTTTTGATTCTAATAAAGTGCTGATCACTACTGAGTTGAACATGTTTTCACCCCTGGGGGACACAATAAAGTATTGATTGACTTATTGAAGATGAAGCGCATAAACATTTTCAAACAATTATTTCATTATAATCAGAAAGTGAAAATGTAAAACTCCCATATTATACAATAACTGTCCTTAAAATGTAAAGTTGAGTGTATTAAATGTGCGTTGATATCTTACTGTTAGAACTTCCTGTAAATATGATAATATAATTTGAGTGCAAATTGAAAGTGCTTAAACTGTTGTGCATTTTATTTCTACATCCATGATTATGTAAATAAATTCTGTCATAAGAATTTAATATACACACATATTGCATCAGAAGCATTTTTCAAAAGAAGTCAAGTCTAAGCTGGTATTCAGTATTCGTGTTCCTTTATTTCTCCGTCTACACTTTATCTGACCTTTTTTGGAAGTCCTTTTTTAAATTTGCCTCGCATTCAGGATAGAGTCATAATACATCTGGGATGTTAAACTCAGTATTTGTCTTTCAGGCGCTGAGCTGAGATGCCAGAATCTCCTTCAAGTCCCACAGCAGCTCATCAAACTACAGTCAACAGCCTCCTCAGTCACGCAGACAGCGGAGGAGACGGTGCAGCTCACGGGGACTCCTGCAGAGGAGCGAGTGGTGAAATCTGGCAGAGTCTCCTCCACAAACAGGTACGTCCATCCTGCTGCCTCTGTTCTGCCTCCTCAAACACATGTGGAGAGAAAAATAGTCCCTGACACCCAAGCAGGAGCCTGGAGCTCTGTCTCTCTAGTCTGAGGTCTGTGACCTGCGTTGGGAACTTATTTGTCCTTCATTATTAGTTTGTGCATCTGAGCCAAGGAGAAATAATTGTGTGCAGGCTGAGGTCGAGCAGTGTCAAACCAGCACGGACCAACACAATTTCATGGTTGTCTGTTATAATCTTAATCTGCTGGATCAGTGAAACAGCAACAATTAACAGATGTACGGCAACATTGTTCTCTCATCTTTGTGTGTTTTAGTCATTTTTTTCCCTCTTAATTTACTCTCTTATGCTAAAACTTGTAACAGGAGCTCAAAATTCCCAGTTAGGATCCAAACTGCATGATGCAATTGTTTAAATATGCTACTTTTTAAACTTTTTGGTTATTAGTTAATTTTAAAGTTCACTAACTATATCTGGTAATAAAGTCATTGCACCAAAGCTCTGATCTTACACATACCAAGTGTTGACAATACAGACATTTTTATAAACTGGAAAACTCTAAATATATCATATTTAGTTTTTTCTTTTGGCAGATGGCTGATTTTTCAGGTAACACTCAATAAATGGAAGGCCAGTTATTTTAATTTATGATAGAGATGCGAGTTGTGTGTGCATCAAATACAATTTTTAATCTGTATATTTGTGTGACACCATTCTTTCTGTTGTTTTTTTTTTTAAATATGAGTGAGCTTTAGAAGATATAGTGAGTCGGTTAATTATAAATGTATTTTCCTTGTTTGAGTTGTGTTTATTCAATCAGACCATATAGATAGCAACCTCTTTTTAAGGGTTCTCCACAGTCTACAGGAATTTATGTTGAATGCACTTCCTGACACAATTCTACTGGTTTTATCTTGGTGTGGGACTGGTATTATCCTGTGGATTATTGATCAACCCAAGGACACATGACGTGGCTGGGAATTGATCTGGTTGTCTTCTGAACGGAGGGCAACTGACCCTACCCACAAGTCCATGACCACTCGTATAATCTCACAAGACACCAGACTCATGCAGTATTGATTTTCTGCTCGATAAAGTAAATCAAGGTCATAAAATATCTGTATGTATATATGTATTTATTTATGTATTTATGTCATACAACAAGTTTTATGCAAGTGAGATCCAGTTGGCATTACAAGGTTCATTTCCATCAGTCCACTGATGTCAGATAGCTTCAGGACTAAATGAAATAAAGAAGCTGCTTGTAGCGCACAATATTACTAGGCTCTTAATCTAACTTCTACCTCTCTTAACTTTCTGATTGTTGTACGAGTTTCTTTGGCATACGGGAGATATTTCCTCAACAGACTGATGACAAAAGTAAGAAAATTTGACGTCCTTTGTGCATTTTCCTTTTATTACATCCATCAGTCCATTGAGACGTTTCTCCAATATGACATGAGGCTTTGACATGAAGACAAACAGAGCACATAGAGCTGAAACTGAACAGTATATCCTCCACAACAGTCAGTCATAGCACCGGCATCTTTTTTTTTTCTTTTGTATTGTTTGTAATACATATGTAAGAGGTGCTTTGTTTTTTGTTTTTTTTCATAATGCAGTCATGGTAATTGCTGCTGGCTCTTTGTGACTACAAAGTGAGACAAACACTCTGTTATTTGTCACTCAATCACTAATGGTGCAAATCAGTTATTATTCTGTGGGTGTGTGCCTTTATTAACATGCATACACTTCTATTACGAGCCACAACAAGCGTGAAATTGTGTCGTTAATTAGGTCGGCCTATCTACCATCTCATTTAGGGTCAATGACACAATCCAATGTGATGATGTTCGCAAAAGGTTGACATGAATGTAGTGTAATTGGGAAGATTCCCTCTGGTCTATTAATGTTTGTCATTTGACACTCTTGACTTCTCTCTCCAGATTGGAGCACTTTATAATTATGGCCTTCTTTGTCTTTCAGGTCTTGCTTGCTATGATGGCTCCTCAGCAGATGCAGCAGCTTCTGTCGCCAAACCAGCTGCAGGCTCTGATCCAGAAGCAGCAGGCGCTCCTGCTGCACCAGGTATTTATTGACATCTAACCTTCCTTTTGCTGCTTATACTAACAGGGTTACACCAGATGCTACAGGGGTATGATTGTCATTTGAAATGGATGCGTGTGATCTAATCTGAATCCTATAGGGATTATTTGAAGGATCAGTAAAATATTAAATATGTTTCTACTATGTGAGCTATAAACATTTTCAGTTCCATAAATATGTTTTTGTTATAAAAAAGGCTCAGTGTTATTCAACATTTAAAGTCTGTGACATCAAATGCTCTTATGGGGATAAAGATGTCAACCTGACCATAACATGATAATAATAACAATTATATGATAAATATGTAATACTAATACTACTACTACTACTACTAATAATAATAATAATAATTATTATTATTATTAGCTTAATCATTAGTATTATATGCTGGGTTTGGTGCTATTTCTTTTTAACGATGCAAAAAACAAAACAAAACACAACAATATTTAATATGTTCATAAAATTATAAAAATGTAAGCCATATGTAGCCTTATATAGCCTTAATTACATTAACTATAATTTTGAATTTCTGTCAGGAATAATAAACTATC
>JBAMYA010045336.1:0-11790 GCA_037176975.1 Arrhamphus sclerolepis
AGCAGCAAGCTGCCATCTTGGATTTCTTGCACAGGTGGTCTCTGGTCTCGCAATCACTGGCGCATCACGTGATCAGTGATCAGTCATATTGTCGCCAGAAGTCGCCAGATTTGGACAGAGTTGGCAACACTCCTCCGGTAACAGGAAGATTCAGCGTTGCAGAGTCTACATATAACTTTTATTCTATCAACTTCTCCGTATGGAAGAGGTTTAATTAAAATGTCCATGATAGATTTAGCCAATGTACCTTTCTCAATTTTTCAATCCCAGCCAGTTGTTTTCCGTGAACCATGGTTATCTGTGTTCAGATTCTAAGAGGAATAGACTTTCAAAATAAAAGGTTAATAAACAGTGCGCTAACATGCGTTAAAATAATTGTCAACGTTAATTTTTTAATGTGTTAATGTTTCAATAACACGTTAATGCACACAGCCCTAGCAAAAATACACAGCCGCTTTAAGGTAAGTTGTTGCCCACTTCAAGTGTCTACATGCCTCAGGCAGCCATTAATGTCGAATCTTGTACTATTTTTTCCACCATATTCCTGGAATGCGTGGTCTGATCATAGATGGATACGAGCTACTATATACTCGCCCCCATGTATGATTTCATTGGTTTGCACTGTCTGTCTAGCTGCAACCTGACTGGCTGACTTATGCGTTGATGTGTCGAAAGTTGAAAAGTTCTCGGACCAGCTGCAAATCACACAACCATACACCATTCCAGTGACAGATGCCCCCCCCCCCACCATTCAAGTGTAGGCAACAGACACAATGCATACATGTGAGTGCACTGTCAATCAATCACAGTCATGCAGTCCAAAACAAATCTGAAACAGGATCTGGTTTTACGATTGGCTTGTTTTCTAATTCAACCACATGTCTCACATGTCAAGCAGCAACCATCTCACTTCCAGGTCAGAGCTCATACAGGACATATGTTTTGTTCAAGTTCATCAACTGACCACTAGGTGTAGGCTCCAGAACAGAGCAAATCCCCATTGATCACCATGTTCACAGTGCCAACTTTGTAGCAGAATTAAACATACGTACAGCCTGGTACAAAAATCTTTTCTTTTTCTTTTTTTCCCCTTTCATCTGTGTTTACATATTACATCCATGACAACTGTACGGGAGATAGATTTTTTTTGCACCACGTCATATAAATTTATATTAAATAATAAAGACAGTTTTTCCCACAGAAATTTTGGAGACTATGGGGCAGCTACCCGGGGAGGTGTGGGATGGAGGGAGGCTTAAAATGTCATGGTCTAATAGCTTCCTAATGAAGTTTAGAAGGTAGCCTATCTGACAAGGCCCCTGCTTCAGCTTGCAAACTGTGACAAGTCCTAACACAGCAACACTGAGTCAGACTGCGGACTGACTTCCTGAAAATATGTCACCGCATTCTTGCTTCTATGATGGCAAAACCTTTTACTGCCCCACCTCCACCCACCCAATCTGAGTTTAGCCCACGACGGGAGTGACACACAAAAACAACAGAGAAAAATCCATGAAGACAAACAACTAAACGTGTATCATCAAAATATCGCCAGGCAATAAGAAACAACTTGGGACACTGATTTTCCATGGCTTAATAGTCAAAATGTTACATGCTCTTGAATAATAAGAAAACCGTGCAACCACGGTTGTTTGCAATACGAACATCCTCAAGTGTAAGAAACTGAACAAGTGTGTCCCGTTTCTTGTCAAATCAATACACACCTCTCACTTCAAGTTCCATCTTAAATCTAAAGAAACATTTTTCATGATGATCTGATGCAGTGACTTGTATGAAAAGGGTTGAAAAGGATTTAATTATAACACTTTACTCTTGAGGGAAATATCTGGCTTTAAAGTTGCTAAATGTTCCACTTTTTTTACCACTCAAATTGCATTTCTCTACTGTTAGTATAAAGTAGGCCCTAAAGGCAAAACAATAGGAGCTCCAACAATGAATGATAGCAATAAAGTTGTAAATGCACATGCAGACTATAAGCTGAAGCTTACAATAAACGATCCATAAAGCTTAGGAGAGATAAGACTGATAAGCCTCAGTTCTGATTTTTACTTAAACCTTTGAGGCACTGTTCAAATGAAACATACAAATTTGATCGCACTGATTTTAAATGCAAACAGAGAAATGTCTTAAATATGAAAACTGTGCTGGCTTAAAGAGTTTTTGATTGTGAAACCAAACATAAAGTCTGAAAACATTTAAAAATAATAATAATAATAATAATAACAACAATGATAATAAAAAGAATTAATTACCAGAGCATTAGAAAGAATGCTTTGCTGCATGTTTGAAGCAGTGAAACTACTGCTAACAGCTGTAAAAGTGCAATAGTAGCAAAACCTTTCCAACAAGTTTAATAAAAACTAAATATAAATATATCACAGTGACACATAAAAGTGTAAGTAGTCCTCTTGCCCTGCCTCTTGCCAGAGTAAAATAATAAAAACATAAGAATGGCATGAATTACACAATGATTCTTATGACTAGAACAAAAGGTTTACTATGTGGATAACAAGAACACTCAGGGCAAGGGTCTACACACACATGCTGATGAGTCCACACTCCTTGGTTCTTCACCTTACATTCCTGAATGTGTCCTGACATGAGACAACAGCAGTGAGCTAAGCCGCCATTACGTTGTTAATAATAATACACAATTAAAGCAAACTGAAAGCTGCCAGTGCCTGTTAGAAAAAAATGGTTGAGTGCTTCATTGACTTGTTGCCTTGTTAGGAGTTATTTCTCTACTAGATTTAAACTACTTTTACATATGCAAACAGGGACTGGCAGGAAAAAGTACAACATGTAATGGAAGGTTGCTGTAATTTTATTTATTATCGCCATCACTCATTACTGTTCACTCCCAACTGTATGTATATGTATCTGAGCAGGATTAGCTCACATAACACTTTACTCTTCTTCTGCAGGGAGCTGTTGAGGGTTAATGGATTTATTCAGGGAACTTCTGCACGGTCCAAGGGCTTACTGCCAACAGCTGAACTGAGGGAAAGCTGCATTACTCTCAGCATGCCATAGCTGCATCAACTTTAAGATATCAGCAGGTGATTCTTGTACCTGAGCTGTCAAAATCCAGTTGCTGGCAGCTGGAGGAGACTCTCCAGGGGCAGCTGTACACCGCTCCTCTCTCCACCACACTGCTGGAAGATGATGTGTTGGCCCGAGGAGCTCCGATGAGAACATCTGACCTGAAGAGAGGAGACAAAGTAATTTAATTTCATCAAAACCAAGGGGGAGTAACTCACACAGTTGAACCATTTCCAAACATGAACTCAGAAAATACCTGAATAGCCAGGTCATTGGTTCTTCTTCCACACATGTATAACCTGACAGCATTAGGTTATTGTCTCTGAAACTTTCAATGACTGCTGGAAACCTAAACTTTGGAACTCTTTGGAGTCTTTTGTGTTTGTGTCTCTGCATAATGTGGTGGGTTAGTGCCAAGACTGCAATTTATACCGCTAATTTAAGTTTTCTTGTGCATAGGTGAGAGTGAGGGTGAATGTGTCATCATCAGTGAAGCACAAAAAGACAAATCACTGGTGTTGGTGGGTGTATGTAAATGAATGAACTCTTTGATATCTACTAATATGGCTTTACTCTGCTGTCAGTACCAGAACAAGTAAGAACAAGTAGGAAGAAACACAAAACCCTCAATAGCAAACATCATCAAAAGATACATGCTTGAAATAAACTATATACACCTTGAATTAACACACAAAATGCCAAAACATTGTGTGAAAATCTAAGTATATCCCATGATTAAATACCTTGTGCAGAACAACCTTTACCAACATTAATTTAAAAAGATTTCATTTTTTCACATATGACATTACCAGTCTCTCATGGCTGTTTTCAACAGTTTCAGAAGAAAAATGTGCAATCATGGTACAAATCCTACCTCTATGATCTCTTCAGCTAACCAACCAATAGGAACACAATAATGTAAAAATCAGCGTGTCTACACAGCACAGTAGCCTAGCAACAAAAGTGCCAGATACAGTGGACACTGTAGAAAGACACTGCTTTGGCTTGATTCTATTCATTTTTTTGTCAGAGCACACCGACATCAAACTGCCTCTGCACGCAGCTGGTTAGCACCACAATCAATCAGAGCGACAAACAAGGTGACAAGCTGGTATTCAGAGTGATACAAACGAGTCAACAGGACAGCCTGTTAGCAAGAAAAATTTGATGAAGAGGCGCCAATGTAATACAGCTGGAATCTAACGATTGTTGCCGTTTTTGCAAGCAGAATTTGAGAATAACTGGTGTGCTCAAACACTCAACTAATACCTTCCAAAACCATCCAAAACTACAATATCGCAACTCCGTCATAACTGCATTAAGCCCTTCCAGACTCTGTACAAGAATAGACTGATCTGATTGGCTCTTCCAAGACTTTTGGGCATAATTAATGAGTTCCAATGGATGGTAGCTAGATGCACCTGCTAATCAAATTTAAATTTACTTGCAGTGCCTCTAGTTTCTAGGCTAGCTGTAGTCTCCACAATGGGCCAAAATATACTATATACTAAAATACTGGATTGTATGATTAAATTTACCATATGCTACACAGAATACTAGAACAGACTGTGAACTTCCCAGCTGGAAAACACAATCAACATCGGTGATAATTCAATAAGTAGACTTAATTATTTAAACAACAAACAAACAAACAAACAAAAAACACTTCTCTCAGCATTTCAGCTTTTAAAAAAAAAAAAAAGTGTTACTAAAAAACAAAAAAGAAGTATATAAGTGTTACTAAAGGATATAAAAAGATGTGAAACAGAAATTAACTGTGTGCTATGACATTGCAGAAGTCATGTCAACAAGGTCTTTGCTGATGATTCAAATGCAGATTTATTTTGGAGGCTGCTGCTCAGTAGGTTACAATGCAAAACAGAAAAAAAATGTTTTCAATTCTGCTGTTTTAATAGGGCACAGATTTGTTTGGACTGAGGTGGTTTTATTGAATAATGTGACTGTTTAGTAGACAATCACCCAACACGTTCAGTGAAATGAGATTTGGAAACATCCATCCATCCATCCATCCATCCAGCATCATCTATACCCATCTATTCCTGGGCAGGGTCACGGGGTTTGCTGGAGCTGATCCCAGCTGTCTTCAGGTGCAAGGCAGGGGTCTATCCTGCACAGCTCACCAGTTCATGGCAGGGCCAAAACGAAAGAAGAAAAACCTAGTTTGCTCATTAGCTGGATATTCAGTGAAACATCTTAAGGGCAATTAGGATCAGTAGATCAATGGTGCAGATTACTCTTAATGCTGTGATTAATATGAATTTTACTTGCCATACACACTAGACACAAAATTTTCACAAACTTTTCACGCAGCTGCCCCGTAATATAATCATATGTAATACTTTCTACACAAGATGCACAAGCAGTATTGAAAGCAACAGCAGACCTAAAACAGACGTTTTTACATTAAAACTACGCTAACATTGACATGAATTGTTTATCTCAAGTGATGTGTGCTTTGTTTCAGTTGTCTGAAATTCATATATTTCCTTTTTTTTTTTTTGACTGTGTGCATTTCCCTTCACCGATTTCATATTTTCTATTAGAAAAAAGTCCCAGTTTTAAGAACTGAGCTGCTGTTTAGGTAACTTGGGCAGTTTATTCCCACGTTTACTTCTAGCAGATGTCCATCTTAAAAGAAATTAAAAATATTAAAACATTTATTAGTTCTGCAGCACATACCTCAATAATTATAAAACGGCTGAGATTTTTAAAT
This sequence comes from Arrhamphus sclerolepis, assembly GCA_037176975.1. Classification (NCBI taxonomy): domain Eukaryota; kingdom Metazoa; phylum Chordata; class Actinopteri; order Beloniformes; family Hemiramphidae; genus Arrhamphus; species Arrhamphus sclerolepis. Next base: position 5,798 of record JBAMYA010045336.1, read on the forward strand.
TTAGACACAAAGTTAACCACAGCAGCAGATTTCAATAAATATAAAGCTTTTTATTCCATGTTTTGCTTCAGATAGGAAGTTAAAACACTCAAGGACCACCAGAACATTTCTTTGTTTCCATTCCACTGTATAAAAATCAACAGAGACAAATGGAAATCTGCTATTTCCATCAATGTTTTCCATTTTATTCTTCACATTTTATCCCTTTCATTTGCTAACGTTTTCTGACATTGTCTGTTTGTGTCAAGGCAACTTAGGTGCTTGAGATCTAATATTCAGGAGATAAACTGAGTGTCTGATTTAGGCACAGAGGCCAATATAGCAGAACTGCTTTAGGAACATTGTAGCTTTAAACTACAACTAAGAGCCAAGAAACATTTACTCAATTTAGAATAATTTTTCTGTACAGAGTATACGCAAAGAAAGTATCACAGATACTCTCAAGATTAAAGATAACCCTAAGCTTTGTGAAACCTGCATACAAAGTTGGTCAAGATAACTGCAGCCTTTTTTCTACAATTCTCCTGGATTTGTATAGTTTTTAAAAAGATTGTATTTTGATGATAAATAATTGGGTTTTGTGATTACATGCCTTTAAAGTTTGGAATAACTAAAATTGAACATAAAGCTCATTTTACACTCCAAAAACCGATCAAAAAAGTCTGTGTGAGGAGATATCAAACGACAATCTCCTGTTATCTTGTCAAAAGAAACTAACTAAATTTGGAGAGAAACAAGGCCGCGATGCTGCAGACACTCATATAGATGTTCTCATTAGGGCTGGGGCGGTTCCTTTTTTTTTTTTGAATACTACAGCAAAAAAGCAAGAAATTACCACAGTTACACGGTAATCCGTGGGTGGGTGAATCTGCTATGACTGCGTCTGTGTGTCTGTGGACAGCAGCGATGAGTCGCGGGGAAACCACCCGGCTCAGGGCGGTGTTTTTGAATTGTGAAAATGCGCATGACGTTAAAGAGGTCCTCCTGTTTAGGCCTTCTGACACGCCTGATTGTTTGTACTGTAGCTTGAAGCGTATGTTGTTTTTTGGGGGGTGGGGGTGGATGGGGATGGTAACAATGTCATCACCGTGGTACGTGCCAAGTGACCGCCGTGTAGCGGTATATAGTTACCGCAGCCAATGAGAAAGTTAATGTAACAGGCTTTTATAAATCACTTAACTGGAAATAGGATATAACCACAAAATTAAACACAATGGGAATATTTTTAAACAAAATATATATTATGTTAAAATGAAAAAAATAAGCCGTATTAATAAGAGATGACTAAAGGTTATCTTCAAAAACCATCTTCAAGCTTTTAAGGCATAAGTTAATTTTATTCCACAACTAATTATGATGTCTCCTAACAAGAAGTGAACTGATAATCATACAGAGCAGATATTAGGCAACAGAGAACCATGCTTGTACAGTCAGCTTTCAACTCTTCAGCTCCATCCTCTGAAGTTTACTCCCACCTCCAACAAACAGTCGACAGTTGAATGCGGAAGTCTCCAAAAAGGAACACTGTCTGCAAAAAAAAAAAAAAAGGCTGCAAAAAAACAGCTAACCAGCTACTTATATTGCTATTTGCTATTTTGTCTAAAGACTGGACTCTGGAGCAAAGGACAAAAAGGTCAACAGTGATCACAGGTAGAAGGATAGAGGATGAAATGATGAACCTATCACACCGAGTTCCTAACACACAAGCCTTTGGGAAAAGTATCATGATCCTTCCACAGGAGGTCCTTCATTCCCACTGCTATAACTATCTATAATGACTCTGAAGAAACGTAAAAAATTACAGTTACAGCAACATATAATTTCTTTCCGTGGCTGAATAAAGCATTACTGAACTGAAGTGAACTGAAATGGATCTGGGGTTGCTTTATTACTGCTCTTTTCAACTAGTACCTACTAGGCTCGACTCTACTCTGCTTTAAGGGTCGTCCACTAGGTCATAGTACTGGCTAGTACCTCCTACTGTGCTGGGGTTCTCACCTCCCTGAGTCAGGCAACATTATTGGGGTGCAGACCCCTGATTGGCCACAGAGTGACATCTCTGATGAGTTTTCAGAGCAACACCTTCACGCCCGCCATATTTAAAACTCAGCAACAGCGGCTGCGATTTACAACTTTACTTTAATAACTAAACTTTGATATGGCAAAGAATGACAAGCCCTGAACTCCTGTTCACACCAGCAGCGTCTTCAGCCAAGTTCCCTGGCGACACCACAGTGGTGGGCGTTTATCTCTGGGGGAAACGGGCAAGTTTTTTGGGACAGGGTGTAGCAGTTGTCTGTGTGGTGCAGAAACAACAACTTCCTTATGAACAAACACTCAACCTCTCCTCCTAAATGGGGACTTTTTGGACTAGAGAATCCACAGTCTCTAGGTTTCTGGGAGTCGACACTGAGGATAACTGGACATGGAGTGATAACACCACGGAATTTGTTAAGGAGGCCAGAGGAGACTGCACTTCCGGAGAAACCTCAAAAACTGCTGTTTTCAGTTTCCCTGCTATGAAAGGGCACAAAAGGAAGAGAGTCACAGAAATTACCCAGAAATATCACTGAGCCACCTCACCCCACTTTAGAGGAGCCACATAATTCCCATTACCTGAAAAAAAGCTTACATCATAACATAACATAATTTTGGACATAATATTATACATGACTGTTTTCACCCTGGCCACATACTGTTTGAAAAGCTACCTTTGTTGGCAGAAGGTACAGGAACAGACTCAAGAACAGTTCTTATCGCAGTCCTGTACATGCATTACATGGTACTGAAATCTACCTGTTCTCCTGCAGTGTGGCAGTGTTCCCTAATTCCATTCCCCGGAGGCTGCTGCCCTGCATACTTTAGATGTTTCCCTCCTCCAACCCAACTTATTCAAATGCACGGCTCATTAGCAGACTTGTGCTGACCTTGACAAGAACCAAGGGTCAGTTTCTGAATGGAGATTCAACAAAATAAACAGTCAAAAACTCTGAGCTTCATTTTCAGATCAGGAGTTTAACTCTGAGTATGTTACGACTATATAAAGACATCTTCAATGGAACTCCATTACTGTGATTTATCGTGGCAACACCAAGTAAACAGAAGAGATCTCCCTACTTTTCTTCATTGAATTAGACATTTCATTGCATTCACAGGGCAAACTTGAGCACACCTTTCAGCAGCAAAGTAACACAGCTGCAGCGGTGATGGAAAGGCAGCTGATGTGCGGAAAATTCCACAGTGCGTAAATGGGTTATTTAAGTATTAAATGACTGTTATGTTTAGGCATGAATGGCAAGTGGTGGAAGTTAGGTGTGTAATACCTAGGATTGACTTTTCATGCAGGTCAAATCCAGCTGGTGGAAAGAAAAAGAAAACAAAAAACTTTCAAGTACAAAAGTAGGTCACAGGAACATAACAGGCTTGGGCTATCAGTTACTTTTAAAAACATATAGCTCAAAGAAATAAAAGTCCTTCAATGAGTTTTGGAGGTAATATGGGTGCAGTCAATACATCTAATCACACTGGGAAATCCTCCAGGAAATCTTCTTTACTCGCACTGGTGGAAGCTCGCTGTTATTGAAATCCTATAAATCCTATAAATAAAAATTCCATAAAATTCTTCTTCGGTGACTTTTATAATGCTAACCATTCCCTTGCTTATATCTCATTCAGCATTGTTATGAAGAAAATTACATTTACAAATAAATAAATCACTAATAAAATAATCCAAGCATCTGCAAACTGTGCGCTATAAGATAGATTGTCTGATTAAACTAAACCTATTTCAGCTTTATGAAGGGGAGGGGAACTTGGGGCATGCAAAACAAAACCTACTCTAGACCAGGTTATGTTCACAAAGTCAGTTACCGTGGTAACCGACTGAGTATAAGTCCCCACCATTTTTGAAATAGGCTCAACTTAACCCTCATTCTTTGGGTTAAGTAACTTTGCTTTGTGAAACAAAGTCTGAGTTTCCTCTCACTTCAGTTCCAACAAACTCAGAGTTGGGGCAGAATCTTATTTACAGCAAAATCCTTGTCAATGGTCTGTGGGGGGCATAAAAGCACACCAATACCAATATAATCGCTCAGGTAACTTGTTTATTGATCTGCCAGCCCTAATTGGTACCCAATTTTGAGAATCATGTCTCTTCAAAGAGCCAGGGGAATTATTGTAAAAAAAAAAAAAAAAAAAAAACTTCTTTTTTTGATTAATAATCTTACATAATTTAGCTGTATTAATATAAAAACAAATGGGACCACTTGGTTAAGTACTTATAGCTGAGCATATGTAGAGTTCTTCAGTAAAAACCTAAATTGAGAGTTAAAAAAAACTGTAGGTAAACAAGCTCTGTCCATCCTTTTACATCACGACAACTATCATCATCATCATCATTATCACTATAACCATGAAACACCTTTATGCTAGCAAATCTTACTTTAGGTTGTTGGACGATTTAAAGAAGTCCACTGAGAAGCCGAAGTAACTTCCCTCGGGTCCGGAGTAAACGGAAGGCTTGTCCACATCCAGGTTGAAGGAGCCGCAGCGGTGGAAGTGCAAACACACCAGGACGGTGAGCGTGACAGCTGTGCGACCTCCTGCCATGGCTGCTGCTGCTGGAGACCCCCGCCGCTTCTCCGAGGAAAACACGGACGAGGTCAAATGATGCCGGTGAACTGTATGAGTTAGGCAGACGTCCCGTGGCTCGAATCCACCAACGCTGTCACTTTAAGCAGACTCAAAACCTCAGCCTCTAGGACAAGAACTCTCGGCTGCGGTGAAAGGAACGAGTCGTATGTAAGTGTTAAATGGAACACATTCCCGGCTTGTTCGGAAGCCACCGACCGTTACACGCAGAGAAAGACGGTAGTGAAGCGCCTCAGTCAAGTCCGGTTCTCTGTGGCTGTTCGTCCGCTGTCTTTAAAACACAAAACAGTACAATAACAGAACATGCCCGGGGAGAGGCCGAGGTTGTGTATGGAAGTGTTTCAGCTCAGGCTTGTCCCGACAAGCTAAAGTAAAGCGAGGTTACAAGCAACACTTAGCAGGGTAACGTCCGGAGAGTCCCTTTCAAAATAAAAGCATCACTACCTGAGAGGATTTCAAGAGGTTTGAATGTGTATTATATTTTGTTTTTACAACTTTAGCTTTACTTTTTTGTTTTAACGAAAGACAATAATTAAAAAGTAATTAAAATGCAAAATACTTTTATAATTTCTAAAACTTCAGACACATTTGTTAAACTAACTAAAACTAAACTGAAATAAACAAACTAGACAAATTAAACAAAAACTATTAATAATTCAAAACTATTATAACTCTGGTTGCAGTAGTCGTTATGATTTAAGTCTGTCAAAAGATAGAAAGGATCTCCTGCAGAGGTCCGTGTTGCAGTGGATCTGAATAAGTCTGACTGTAGACACTGTTGTTGAATCACTGTGTTTTGTAGAGGATGCTCAGGGTTGTCCATGGTGTTTTTCATTTTATGAAGTAAGCTTAACATTATGGGAATGTACAGTACTTTTAATAGGGTTGGTAGTGTGTGTAAAAAGCTTCAGTAAACATTAAAAATTGACAAAAAGGTTATATAACATTCTGATAGCTGATCTCCATGAATATGAGAAAGCTCTTTAAGTAATTTCCCAATTCTGGTATGTAACTCCTAACTCAGTCAAGCCTAATTTTACAGACCTAATAATTTCAAGACAACTGTCTTAACTTTGGTGGCATTCATCAATGTGTTGGAAACATTCCTCAGAAATGTTGGAAACATTCCTCAGAAATGTTCGTCCATTTTGACACCATACCACCACATAGTGACTGCAGAATTGTTGGCTACATATCCATGCTGTGAATCTTCTGTTCCATCTCTTCCTAAAGGTGCTCTAATTGAGATTTGGTGATTGTGGAAGCCACTGTTGCCTCACAGCAAGAAGGTTCCTGGTTCGAACCTCCACAGGGGCCTTTCTGTGTGGAGTTTGCATGTTCTC
>JBAMYA010045337.1:0-11790 GCA_037176975.1 Arrhamphus sclerolepis
CTGGTTGGAGAAAAAAAGAAAACTTTGGCAAAAAAAAAAGCCTTTTTTTTTTTTTTTTTTAAACAACCAAGCCTTTTTTTTTTAATCGTACAATCATAAATGTCACAAAATTGTGACTTTTTTTAAAAACTAAAAATTATATATATATTTTTGCCAGAAAATAATAACAACAGTTGCAAAAAATGGTAATTTTGTATCATTTCAACGTCTTGTCTGAAAATCACATTTTAAAAAGTTAATTTTGCAAAAATCAGGCGTTTTGGCAAAAATTAGCAACTTTTTGTTGTAAAGTGAATTTAAAACGCCTGCATTAGGGTGTTTGTCTTGGGCTTTGTTGCCTTTTTTCTGACCTGCTCACTCTTCAATCCAGATATTTTCTTCATGAATTTAAACAGGTGACCAGAAGGTCAGCCCTGACAGTGTTCGCAGTCTGATGGAGACCATCCCCTTCACAGCTGGAATGACAGACTTGCTGACATTCATATCGGAGAATAAAAGCACCGTCGACTGCATCGTCATCTCAGACTCCAACACCGTGTTCATTGACTGGATCCTGAAGGCGGCTGGACTCCAGGCAGCTGTCAACAAGGTTTTCAGCAACCCAGCGAGGTTCAATGAGTCTGGGTACATGGAGGTGCAGCACTATCATTCTCACGACTGTGAGAAATGCCCCGTTAACCTCTGCAAGAGAAAAGTCCTGGAGCTCTACCTGTCTAAGCAGACCGATGGAGGCCTGGAGTACGAGCGGATCTTTTACGTGGGAGATGGTGGGAATGATCTGTGCCCTACATCCTGTCTGAGAGGGCAAGATGTTGTGATGCCCAGGAAGGGGTACACTCTTGAGAAAATGATAGCCAAACTGGAAGCTCAGGAAGGTCACGTCCCTCTTAGAGCAAAAGTTGTTTCCTGGAGCAGTGGTACTGACATCCTCCAGGAGCTGAAAGCAAGCATGTCGTCATAGTTACGGCCAGTGGATCAATCGGCTTCTTAGTGATAATTGCAGTAATTTGACATGATGTCAATACAGAAGACACTTTTTCAATTATAATGAGAGTATTCTTACAAGTTTCAGTACATTTTAAATCATAACATTGTTTTTTATAATTGTGTTTGCCAAATTCTGAGAAGGGATAATTTGTCTGCAGGACATTTGATCTTTATAGTAACACTGTGATTTGTGGTATTTCTTTCTTTCTTTCTTTTTTTTTTTTTTCTTACAAATGAGTCACAACAGTGTTTATTTCTGTAATGTTTATTTGGTGTCGTTGCCAAATATGTTCAGGCTTCTTTAAGTATATTATTCAGTATACTGAGTTGTTTGGTTGTGGCTTGAATAGAAAATTTGAAAGTTACTTCTCATGAAGGGAAATTCAGGAAAATCTGTGACTCGACACCTTTTGGACAGAGGTTACAGACAAGTCTTTGATAAAGGGAATAGGTTGAGATTAATGCCACTATAACGGCTGCTGGTGCTCAAAAGCAATCTGCTAGATAAGTGGCTTCTGTGATTGCATTAATCCCCTGAACACTCAGTGGACAAAGTTAAAATTCTAAAACTACCTTTTAAAGAAGGCATGAGCCCGGTGTGAAACACAGTTTGAATGAATAAAGCCTTTGAGGGAGTCACATGGACAACAAAAGCACTCTGAAATGGCCTGAATTCAGCACAGCTAAATGGAAAATGCTAGAATCAGAAACTATCCCAAAATCCACCATTAACTTTTCATTTAATTAATCAGCTAAAAAAACTAATGAACCATATCGACCACATAGGCGTTAATGGTTATTGAAGTATTTGTGATTTAAAGTTTCTGTACTATCCCGATGAGCATGTATGTTTTCAGTATCGTTCTAAGAGTCCGTTGAACAAATGGTCAACAAATGTGTCAAATTTCCCTTGTATTTTATTTCATTTTTTGTTTTAAAAGAAGGGTTTGAATGTGAATGTGTTGAAAGAACATTTGGACAAATTGGGAAATCATTTCCTTTTAGTGAGTAAAATTGGAAGAATGGTTATCTCATTTCTGTCTTCATCATGTCAAGCTAAAGCAGCCAATTAATTAGCTAAATCTTGACACTTTCATCTTCCACATCATTCTCCTGGCCTGAAAAAAAGAAAAGAAAGTTTTTTTCCCTCTCTTTTTGCTCTCTTCCAGTAAAGGTGATGATTCTTTTTGCCCATATCATTGCTCATTTCTGTCTTCTTGTATTTATGTTTTAAGGCATTTATCTGCAGGAAAAGCACATATGTTATTCACTACATTCTGTTGCTTTATCCAGCTGTCCCAGCACCGAGGAAGCATGCAAGGTACCAGGATCTTTGCCTGACAGCACACATCTGATTGTTTGAAGTGAGTACTACATCAAAGTTTAAAACAAAGTATAATCTTGAGTTTTCTTTTCAATTTGCTGAAGTTACAACACTTCACCCTGCAACCTTTAAACAGCTTCAAGTGAAAACTGCACAGTATCATGGGGCTAAAAGGTATTGTTTGGGGTCAATTTAGGTGTATTTATTTTATTTATTTTTTAAGATGAAGTAAGATTAAAAAGTATGTCTGTGTATAGTTTTTAGAAAATGCTGCTGAATACTTTTGTCGAAACATCAGCTCTAACACCTGGTCTTTTTATTGACCCAGGTTTCTACTGAACATATGAACTAGCAGGTTTTTGACCTGTTCACCTAAAAATATGACCTCATGATGAAGTGACTTGAACAAGGCGCTGTGAAGCGAAATGTCACGTCACTCTGAATATTCCACTTCACTTTCAGGAGCTTCATACCAGTCCCGTTTCCAGCGTTTGTTGTAGTCCTCATCGTCACAGTCATCTTCACAGAGACCTGCAGCTCCAGCTTCAGGCTGCCTACGAGTCGTTGTAGTTGTTTTTGTACACAGTCAAGGCTGAATCTGAGGAAACGAGGTATTTCAGAAGTTCTGAAGGTGCACGTATCAAAGTCTCCCGTTCACTGCCATTACGATCATGGTCAGTGAAGGTAATACGTTTTATTGAAAGTAATTTCAGTTAATTCATTACTTGCAGTTTGCTTTTGTTGATGCATCCTTCACAGTGCCTTTCAACGCTTTTATCATAGAGAAATTCTAATCTGCTGAGAAATGTTGTCTTTGGCACGAGCGACTAACTGTTCTTTGATTTTGTTGTTACAGTTTTCTGCCATCTCTTTTTCCAGATTTGTTGCATTCTTAAGTGTTTTGATGGATTATGCTGCTTTCATATATCAGTGGTTCATCACAGAAACTATATGATTGTTTACTTTAGCATGCCATCCAGTCACATCTGACTAAACCATCTGCTTTAGAGGTTCACTGTGTATCGGACCAGGGTGTCTACAGGACATGTATGCGTTAGGAAAAGCCAAGATTTATGGTGCTGCTTTATAAAATACCATTTTAAATTATTACCAGAAGTACTAAGAGTTTATTTTTCTGTTCATTTCAGTATCGACAGGCAACACATTCACTCTGTTTCAACAGAGCTCCTTCCCTTTTAGGCACATGATCAGTTTTCTGCATCTGCAAATGCTGAGGCACAGCATTTAAAAAAAAATAAAATAAATAAAGCAAACACCTCTCTTTGAATGGGTGTATTTTTGCTTAAATCACAAGTGTACATCACTTTGCATAAAAAGCATTTCCCCAACAAATGCAAATAAATGTGCTGTTGCTATGCAGACTTCAATGAGAACTGACTGATTCTGATTTAGAATCTGCCCAGACGCTGGAAAGACGCAAAGATATATGCTCCCTAAACATAGAAAAAAACAAACAAAACCACTTGACTGGTGATATCTGATTTGAAAGTATAAATGCAAGTCAAAGCGCACAGATACAGCACTTGTCCAAGATCTGACCTGGCATTACTGCCTTAGACTCAGCGGGGTTTGTTTGCTCACACTGTGTGAAGAGGCCTTGAACAAGAATTGCTGTATTAAAGGAAGACGCTCAGCTGCATAAGTATTAGACAGCAAGGTTGTCAGTTTGGTCATTTCAGTGTGTGAGCGGTTGTATTTATGGCATCATGTGATTCACTGCTCAAAAGCAATGTGGTTTGTATCTATAAAACATTCATTATGTGGTAGAAACATAAATATCTAATGTAAAGCAGTGAAAATGGGCCGCGTAAGTCTGTCTTCCTGCCACGGCCTTGACAAGGCCAACACAACGCAGCTACAGGACAAGCTATCTTTCTTGAGAGCAGTTTTCCCAAAGGTGCACAGGAAAGAGAAGTGAAGCCAATAGCATTTCCATCCCTCTTTTCTCCCAAGGTCTCTCTCCCCCTCCCCTCAAAATCTATATCTGGACCCTCTTATCTAACCATGTGCTTCACTACTTAATGAATGAATGATTCCACTGAAAGTAGTTTTATCAAATCTGGATTACCAACTGGGTAGATTGACAAAACTACTTGGGGACCTCAAACACTGAGAGGCCATCTCAGACTTCATGTTCAACCTTGGTTTAGATCATTTAATTAATTACAAATGTCTTATTTTTTTCCCGTTTAGGGGTTGACACCTGTTTTTCCAGCCAAGAGCATGTCCATGTTTGGTCTTTAGTGTTATCTGTTAGAAAATGTCATTTATCCACATGAGCGTTAGATATTAACTGATTATTTTTAAGTCCTCCCATAAGGACACCATCTATTGCTGCTGGTGGTGCTGCATTAGTTCTTGTCACCCACAATCATGCGCCATGGCAACCCTTGACTAAGTGGTGTGTGTATGTGTGTGATCCTGTTTCATTTTGGTATTAAAGCTGACCTCTGACATCATATTCAGTGAGGACGGAGGGGAAACTGTCATCTGAGTCATCTTGAGCACATACCATACTCCCATTTTGAATATAGTGTGATATTTCCATATCATTACTGTATATCTGAAGCAGTACTTTACTTGCCACATTTCCTCAGAGTGGAGATTATTTTAAGTCATTTCTGTATTGTGGAAATCTTGTCATCAAGCTATCTTCAGTACTTTGTTGAGCCCTTGAATGAGGTTTCTGACTGTATTCTTGTAAAATGAAAACACATTTGGTAGAGATGCCAGGGCTATTATTGTTTTTTTTTTTATACTGACAACAGATTTCAACTAGAAAAACTGCATTTCTGTTGAAAATGCAGGTGTGAATGCTGAGAACTGAATTCAGTCCCTGCAATCTGCCAAAAAAAGTTTCAAAATTTGAAGAACACATGTTTAGTAGATTTAAAAATTTCAAAAATATTCAGATGTAGCAGAATTTAGTAGAAGGTCTAAGCAGAATGAATTGAAAAGCTGAAACATCTGAACCAGAGCTAAAAGCAGCATAACCAGAGTTGGGTATCATTAAGATTTTTTTGGTCTCGGTTCTGGTTTCTGTCCTACCTATTGATTCTGTTCTTTATCAGTTCCACAAAACATGAAAAGATAAGGGCAAATGTTTAAAAAACATAAATCCATTTATTTTTATCTATGTATTTTGTATTTTTTATGCATATTCCACCCGCATTTCAAATTTCAGGGCAGAGTACAACACGTCCCCCTGAGAGCTCCCTTCTGGGCAACACACTGGAGTCTTCAAACTTTACGCATGCTACTCACCTGTCTTCACTTTTTCCTTTTCTACTTTGTACCAGGCTGGTATCAGTACACTTGACAGACTGTTCCTGGATGGTGGGGTGTATTTGGGATTTAGGACCTCCAATATTTCTCTCCAATTAAATGTTAAATCAGTTAGCACACCACTTGATATAATTAATATAATTATAAGTATAGGCTAAAATTAAAAGTTCTGCATTAATAAATTGTTCTGAGACATTTCATAGCACAGTGAATGGCGTGTCTTGGTCAGGTGTTGCTGCCGCCATCTGCGATGTCCTGGCACTTGCACCTTTGGGTGGACTGCAAGCATGACCAGGAGACGGAGGCGATCGCCAAATGTCAAACACCGAGGCCTCGTTAAGAACAGTCCCATGCATTCAAAAGTGTTTGCTCATATTTAATATGCACATGTGCTTATTGCACTCTGCTTTGTCCTCAGGAGTAAAATGACACCACACTTTTGATCATTTTGCATGCTCCATGTCAAAGTCACAGAGAAAAAAAATAGTAACTGGGAGATTACATTGCAGTGGGTTTCTTCCTCGCTGCCAGATTGTTTGTGGCCTGCTGTATTGTGAAGTGGAACCCAGCGCTCCTAGCGATAACGTCGCCCGATTAGACCCACTGTGACCTGTGTTTTTACTCGGCAGCTTTGGTCGGTTTACGTAGCCTAAGCAGATGTTGCGATGGAAGCGTGAATTTTTACACACTATGACTTAGCAGCAATGCAAAGATTTCAGGGTAGTGGCGTAAAGGGGAAGAGGAATGAGTGACACAGTAGTTATTCTGCCACATATTGAGCTGTTTGAAAGAAAACTGTTGCTCACATGTGTGTTCACACAATTGACGCATGCGACTCCACGCCTCGTCAAGTGTGTGAAACTGCGGAAGGTGGCTGGAGAAAAGAAAATATTGTTCTGATGGTTTTTGGTCCTGCTGCTTGTTGGTTTGAAGTGTTGACAGTATGGGCATGCTGGGTGAACCTGGAACCAATAAGCAGAACTGAAATATGAAAAAAAAAACACAAACATGCTCTTGTCGCTTCCCATTCCTCATGATGACCACAAATAAGATAGCAGGATGCTAATCACAGTTAAAGGAGCAAAAAGCTTTATGAAGCTAAGTTATGAAGCCTAAGAGGTACTGCTAAACAAGTTAAATTCTGCCCATAAATGTTTATGCTAAAGCATGATTTTCAAAGAAGCATAAATTATTGAAAAAGCAAAAGTCACAGCATAAATATCCAGAAAAAGCTGAACATTTTAATATCAAAAGAATGCAGACATTTACAACTCCTAAAACGCAAAAAATAGCAGAATGTGTTTAACAACTGAAAAATAATGTCAACTGCAGATTAGCAAAATACTAAAGACAGCTAATTAGCAGCAAGCAAAATGCTCTAAATGCTAATAACTATAACAACTGTTATCTAACTAAGCATGCTGGCCTCAGATATCTTATTAAGACAGTTATGCAGCATCGTTGTTTGCTCACTACGGCTACCACGGCACTCAGTCAAAACAATGCAGAGACCGCAACTGCAATACCCACGAGGTCTCATGATGTCAGTGGGGAGAAGTGCTGGATTCCCTGAGAAGCTTGTTTATATACATCACCCCACAGTCCTCCTGTGTCCTACAGCAACACAAGGCTCAGTCTTTTTCAGACGTGATTATATCGAACATTAATGGTCCTATTATTTTGTAAGAATCAAGGCTTTCAGTCATTCAGATGTTGGTCAGTTGTAAATAAAGTGAAATAAAACTGTTGAAACCAACAGCAGAGCTAATGGCCAGCTGTCAGTCAAGCACGGTCAAATGACGCCCCTTCATCTCAATGGTCGGTTTTATTGCTTAATATAATATATCAGATATGGTACAAAAAATTCACCTCCCATACAGTTGTCATGGATGTAACCACAGATGAAAAAAGCAATGTTTATACCAGGCTGAAAAAAGGTTTAATTCTGCAGCAAACATGGCACTTTTTACATGGAGGTCAATGGGGATTTGTTTTGTTTTGCCAGTACCTACTGGTCAGTGGAGGAACTGCAACAACACATATTTCCTTGATGAGGTTCAACCTAGAAATGGGATGGTTGCTGATTGGTCTGAAAGGGGTTTTACTCCAGGATTATATTCACTGCTGATATGCTGGACCATAACCTCATCGCATATGTATGCATATGTGAGCAAGCTTTGGTGGAGGGGACCATCATAAATGACTTAGAGATCATGCCAAACGGCCGTCTGTGGTCACTCAGCACCTTCATCAGTCTAATAAAAGACAAGTCAAGTATCTCAATGTGGCAGCCATTCTTAAGACTGACAGGGCATTTCTGTCTGCAGATGTAATTGGATGACTGAATAGACATTTTTAAAGCTGTGATAAATCCATGAATAGAAAACACACAGTCACGGTAAAAAATAGTTATAGAGGGGGAAATTGATTTATATAGTCCCTTACAACACTGAAAATATGAATCCAGTGAAGGACAAACTGCAGACTTAATGGTTTAGTGATTTGAGAGGGAGTCAAGTCGAGTGAACATCCTTGGCTATAGTGTTCTCTCTTTGCTCATATTAGCAATTCTTAGGAGAGACAATGAAGCCCAATGTGCCCCAAGGGGTGCTGGGAAGGACGACTTGTCCAGAATTAAAACAGAAAACCTATAAAAACCAACGTGATGTAAGATCTGGCACACAGTGTGATCAACTTGTAATCATTAACAAGGGAGCAACTATCCTCTCCACCGTCCCCGTGGTGAAATTATACGCGGACGAACCAACCACTCCTTAAAAGATTTCAGCAACACTTGAGGGAATATGAGCTCCCACAGCTTGTAGAGGTGTCAAGGAATGCCTTCCTCTACATCCTAAATTACTGTACAGTAAGTCAGAGTTTAAGTTACTGCTCTCTCCGGGCTAAAAAAAAACAAAAAAAAAACTGTAAACCTCCCTCGTTTTGGGGTTTAAATATTTGAGACTACACCTCTCATGAGAATCCTTCTTTTTCAACAAATCTAATTTATCTTCTATCAGTCTATCAGAAAGAATGTAATGAAATATAGAAGTTTGCAGAGCATACAAGCTTTAACTTTCAAGCATTTTGTAGAACATTCTGGAAGCTTCAACAGTCAGCAGATTAACTTTGTACCAGCGAGGTTCCCAGGACTAGGTGTAAAAGAAGAAATAAAAGAAGCAACATTTAAGAAAACACTTAACAGAAGTCCAGTGCACAGGTTTACTGATGGACTTTACAAAATAACAACTAGTATGGCTACAAGGAGCCTAAACACGCTATCTGATTGATACAACATGAAGCAGAAAATAGTCCATTATTCCTACTGATTCAGCAGACTTTTATTAGCCTCATAGATAAGTGCCACATCTGGACAGATGTAGTGTCTGAAAAGGAGCTATAGGGCCCCCTCATCCAGGAGGTGGGACCATCTATTGCTTCTCAAACTGCATCTGCACGCAGTTGGTTAGAGCTCTACAACCAATCAGAACAAGGGGATGCATTCAGAGTGACATAAAAGAATCAAGGAGAGAGTGTCATGGAGAGAGCAATATAATGAAAATGGAATCCAAGGATTGTTGTTCAAACATCCATCCATCCATCCATCATCTATACCCGCTATTTCCCGTGCAGGGTCATGGGGGTCTACTGTAGCCTATCCCAGCTAACTTCAGGTGAAAGGCAGGGGTACAACCTGGACAGGTCGCCAGTCCATCGCAGCTTGTTCAAACATTTGACCGTTATCTTTGAAAAACCTAACCCTTCATTCTGTCTTACAGATATATTCACTTCAGTTCAATTGTATCCATCTAGCGTGTTTTTGTCTTGTTTTGGTTTTTTTTGGTTAAACTGAAGTATCTGTTTCTGAGAAATCCCAGAATCTCACCTGCATGTAGAAACAGAGAAGGTGAGAACTTATTTTGTGCTCCCTTTGCATCATTTTGCTTCTCCCAAGGGGCAACACGGTGGCTTCCTGGTTCGAACCAGGGGCCTTTCTGTGTGGAGTTTGAATGTTCTCCCCGTGCTTGCGTGAGTTCTCACCAGGTACTCCGGCTTCCTCCCACAGTCCAAAGACATGCTTCTTAGGTTGATTGGTGTTCCTAAATTGTCCCTGTGTGAGTGAGAGTGTGAATGGTTGTATGTCTTCATGTGGCCCTGCGATGGACTGGCGACCTGTCCTAGGTGTAACCCTGCCTTTCGCCCGAAGTAAGCTGGGATAGACCCCCGTGACCCTGTACAGGACAAAGCGGGTATAGATAATGGATGGATGGAGTTTAATACAACCCTGATCTCAACCCCGTGCTTGATAAATCTAATCACCCAAATCAAAGCTATAACCACCAATCATCAGAAAAGTTAAACAGTTCATGGCAGATCTGGATCTTGGAGATGGCTGGAGACTAAAACATCCCCTAATTAAAGAATTTTCTTTTCACTTGCAAGTCCATCACTCCTACTCTTGAATTGATTACTTCTTTCTTGGTAACTCCATTATCTCAAAAACAATCAACATAGTAATACATCCTATAATTATTAGTGATCACACACCAATCTCTCTTATTTTAATTTTAAATAAACATGTCAAAACCAACAACAGTTGGTGATTTAACACATCACTACTTAGCGATTCTAACTTTGATAATTACATTAAAAGAAAGTGGGCATCCTTCCTTGAAACAAACTACTCACCAGAAATAGCTCCTTCACCTCTTTGGGAAACAGGTAAAGCGGTGTTAGGAGGACAGATGATTTCATACTTGACTCATAAAAAAAGAAAGAATAACAAGAGGAAAAGAAGCTTGGAAAAAAAGATAAAAGAATTAGAAATCACATATTCTAATAATCCTACACCTCAAATTCAGTCTGAGCTACAAAAGTGTAAATTAGAAATGAATGAATATTTAAAGAAGAAGACTAAATTTCTTATCCAAAGACGTAGATATGAGCAGTTTTAGTACAGTAATAAATGCAGTAAATATCTGGCTAATCAGATAAAGAAACAAGGAAAAATCAACAATATTTACTGTTGTTAATCCAGAAGGTAACACTTTACAGACACCAGATGAAATAAATGACACATTCAGGAACTTTTGCAAGTACTTATATTCTTTTCAAAATAAACCAAATTTAGAAGATATTTATACATTTCTAAATGATATTAATCTACCTTGCCTTACAGAAGATCAAGTAAAAGAACTGGGTGAGCCAATTACCATAACAGAACTCCATAAAGATCTGCAATTTATGTCTAATAATAAATCACCAGGTCCTGACAGCTTCCCTGCTGAATTTTATTAACACATATGGAACATTCTAGCACCAATATTTATAAGAGTAACAGATGACATTAAGCATATAAAATATAAAAACCTGGTAAAGATCCAAAAACTCTATCATGTTATCGTCCACTGTCTTTAATTAATACGGATACAAAAATCATAAGCAAAGCATTGGCACTTCGATTAGAAAAAAAAAAATAAAGATATCACTCATTATTAATGTCACTTATTATCCACTCAGACCAAACAGGCTTCATAACAGGAAGACAGTCCTCTAATGACCTACATAGATTGATTAACTTAATTCATCTTACATCACAAATAAAAAAGAAAAAGCATTTGATAAGGTTAACTGGGAATTCCTATTTCAGACACTTAAAAAATTAGGTTTTGGTGATTCTTTCATTCATTGGATAAGTATCCTCTACAACTTACCAATAGCAACAGTTGCTACGAACGGCATAACGTCACAGTGTTTTACTTTACACAGGGGTACAAGGCAGGGATGCCCACTTTCTCCATCCTTATTTGCAATTTTTATAGAACCTCTCGCAGCAGCCATACGTAAACATAGTAAAATCTCAGGAATACAAACAGGAAATGGGATACACAAGATTAGCTTATATGCAGATGACATCCTTTTATACCTGCAAAGGTTGTCGACATCTCTCCTCCAAACTATCACTCTAATAGATTCCTTCTCCAAGATCTCAGATTACACCATCAGCTGTTCCAAATCAACTATCTTACCGCTAAACCTTAGTAATTGGGATGTGGCTGACCAAACAGCACTAACCAGTTTATCAGAATTAGTTGGTCTTAATTTCAATCCATTATTAAGAACAGTAGAAGGAAATCTTAAACGTTGGATAAATTTACCAATAAACCTAATAG
>JBAMYA010045338.1:0-11790 GCA_037176975.1 Arrhamphus sclerolepis
TGAATACATAAAACTAATATTATAAATCGGCCTTCTGGGTCAACAATTGTGTCTTTTACAGTAAAAGTCACATTCCTGTTTATAAGAATAGCCACACCTCTTTGTCTGGAGTTGTAACAGGCTGAGAACACATGAGGAAACTGTGCTGTAATGAGTGTATCTGCTGTTGTTTTAGCTAGATGAGTCTCCTGTAATAAGACAATGTCTGCATGTAGATCTTTTAGTTGCTTAAAGAGTTTTATTTTATTTTCCCTGGAACCAGCTCCACACACATTCCAAGTAACAAACCTTAATGTGCTCATGATCAGACTGTTGGAGTGAATGTCATTTGTAAGTGTGTGTGCAGCGTGAGCTCATGTACCGCCAGTGTGATGTATGTGTGCGTGCCATGTAATTCTATATAAGTGTCCTGTGTGTTTATACCAATATTTTGAATCAAAAATGCAGCAGATTGGGGCAGAATGAAAAGAAGAGGGGAAGTTAAAGTGTCAAAGGAGATAACCGCCCGTGAGCCGCCCTCGATGAGCCCCCTCCGGATCGGAAACTGGACCATGCGACGGTCCAGGATCTCTCATGCACATAGAGCTTGAAACTCTTTGTGAAGGAGCTCCAGAAGGGACAAATGGGAGTCAAAGCTGGACAGACGGCTGTCAATAGACAAAAGAATATCAGCAGAAGTGTTCCCTGGAGGAGAGATGGCTCCAGGTGATTCCTCATTGCGGGATCTTTTTGATGTTGAGGGTTTGGCTGCTGGCGGAGTTGAAGATTTCCCCATGAAGATCTGGTCAAAACACTCGTCTATAAAATCTTTAAGCGAGTCCAAACTTATGCTTTGCTCCAGAATGCTGATGTTAGAAAGCTTATTATTTAGAAATTTATATTAACTTGATGTAAGTAGTTTTAAATCAAGTTTTACTGCGAACAATGAAATGTTTAGTTAGTCATGTTGGATTCTGCCGTAGGTCTCTGAGTTCTCGCAGTGCTACAGCATCTCCCTTCCACTATCTTCTGAACTCGCGTGTAGTCATTGGTTTATTCTAGCAGCAAGCTGCGATCTTGAATTTTCAGACTGGCAGTATCTCGTGTGGTCTTGCGATCACAGGTGCATCCTCCTAAACAATAATAAAGCATCACATGCTGACAGAACAGTTTCCCAGTGATTCTCATCCTTTATTGTGTAAGTTTATCAAATAACACAAGAGTGATGGAGCATCATTTTGACAAAGGATATTCCCTTATTTGGTGGTTTGATTATGATAGCTTAAAGTGCAGTGTAACATGCCACTCTGGTGCCAAAAGTCTACAACAAAAGAGTCTGACAACTTTCATCCTCATGAATTCATTCAGTAACATGTTATGTCATACGGAAGGTGGTGTCATCAATCAAGAAAGAAATGTCTGTATGTTTCAAAAGGCGATCATTTAAATTTATTTTGCATCTTGGTTTTCCAGTCTCCACCCCAAGTCAAAATGTATAATCTATTGTTTAACATGCCACATCCTAAAAGAAAATAAAGATAAATTAGAATGTGGATCATACAGAACAATGCCAGTTCCCAATATAGATTATAGGCTATTTACTTCTATCATAGCTAGACAATTAGAAAGGTTTTTACCTAATTTGATACATAATGTGATCAGACAGACTTTATCCAAGAGCGACAAACGCAAGATAATTTTCAACCAACGACAATCAGCAGAGTAAAATAACATCAGTGGTAATGAGTATTTATGCACACTCAGTTGAGTTTTCTTCATCGAGTTCTACATAGATTTGGCCTAGTCGAAACTCATGATTAGAACAACCAGACACTATATAATAAACCCACTGCAAGAATTAAAGCTAATGGCTGCGTATCAAGCAGTTTTATTTTGGAAAAAGGAACAAGGCAGGGTTGTGCATGTTCACCATTATTATTTGCACTATATCTGGAACCTTTTGCTCAATATATAAGACATGGGAAGGAGCATAAATTAGCATGCTATGCTGATGATATTTTGATTTGTTCGGGCTAACACTCTCCCTAAACTAATGCAATCATTTGAACACAATGGTCAATTATCAAGATACAAAACAATTACAATTACAGCCCACCAGAAGAGATCAAGAGTCAGTACCACCTATCATGGCAAGTGGATAATTTTAATATCTGTGAGTAATAATACCAAGGGACCTCACAGAACTATTAAAACACAATTGCTTACCAATACAAAGGAAAATTCGAGGATATATCAAGATGGAACCTAATGCCATATCTAAGTTTTGACTCAAGAATAGATTAGATTAAAATGAAATTTATTTCAAAGTCTGCCAATAGAAATAAGCCAAAAACAATTTAATGAATGGTACAAAATTTTGTCCTGGTACATATGGCAAGATAAAACGCCTCGAAACCCATTTAAAACTTTACAATTGACCAAAGGAAAAGGCGGATGGGGCCTTTCTTCTCTCAGGGAATACTACTGGGCAGCACCATTAAAGCCTATGATACGCTGGTGTAATCCCTCGTATGATGCTCAGTGGAAAAGCACTGAAGAGGGCCTGACCTCCATTCCCATATGAGCAATTATAGCTGACAGTACTCTGCAAGACTTTATAAAAAATATAGAAAACCCATGGATCAAATTGACTTTGAAAATTTGGAAAACAGTAATAACACAATACAAATTAAAAGAGAATATAGGAACCCTTAAGTGGTGTGTATATGGACACATTTTGCTCCAAATCAATTAGATACTAGATTCAAGGACTGGACATATAAAGGAATAACTGCTTTATAAGAGAAATATTCACTTGAAGCACAGGATTTTTATCTTTACTTACAGATGAGACATTTTGTCAGTGACAAAATAAAATGTATCAGAATCAAGCAAATAACTGTCAGACCTGATTAAAAGGGCATATGGTTAAAATAAGGATAGGGGTATCAGCTCAGGTCTATATAAAGGACTTCCAAACATGAAAACACACAACAATATATATTAAACAAAAATGGGAAATGGAGTGAGGAATAAATATAATGGATGAAGAATGGATGACAATATGGGCATATCAATGGAAATGTAGCAGCTCCCAGAGTTCAAGGGAATTTGGCTGGAAAGGCCTGATAAGACATTTTATTACACCTTACCAAAAATATCACTGTGAAGGTAACTCCCAGCTTGCCAGAGAAAATGTAGAAATACAAATGCATTATCATGCTTTTTGGGACTGTCAGGTTATTAAAACCTACTGGAAAGGAATTCATAATGCAATACAAGAAATTTTTGGAAGCAACCTGGCTCTTGAAAGTAAAATGTTATTTTCTGGACTCATGCCAGGAGAATGTCCAAAGAGAGACAAATATTTGTTTAGTATTTTATTGGTGGCAGGTAAAAAGGCCCTCATGAAAAAATGGCTTTCACAGGAGAGCCCAACTCTGAACATGTGGATGGACATCACAACGGACATATGCAGGATGGAGAGACTGACAGCAGATGTCAACTACAAGAGGGACCTGTTTGTCTCATGTTGGAAGAAACTGTGTGTGTACAACAACAACCTCATCTCACTCCCTATGTGCTAATGTTCTTATGTTTTTCTTTGTGTTCTTCTTGTAATGACTCCCAGGTTGAGACTCTGTAAGCAATAATTTAAATCATATATACATTAAATTTGTTACTGAATGTCAATAAAAAGTAAGTAAAAATAATAACATGCCACATCTGCAGACCGCTGCATAAGGTATTCGTATCACTGAATTCTTGTGTGCGTTCATATTTGTAATCGAAGTTAAACACTGAAACACTACTATAACATTGCTGACTGTGTAAATGTTGATCTATTGTTCTTTCTGATGTAGTCTGATGCAGTCACATCCTGTATTGATATTTTTATTAAGTTGCTTTTCTGTTTTTCCTTCTGCATTCCACAAATGCACATATACACACACATTTCTATTACAAGTATAACAGCTCTCAAACAGAAAGTGTTGACTGCAGCTCCCAGCCTTATTTACTGGTGGTGTCCCTATTTATTTTATTGTAGATGTCTCACCTTACCTGCCTTATGCCCTGGAACTGGGCTAAATGTTCTCACTGGATTTACCCATGAGGATTCTCAGACCATCTGCTCACATCCAATCTGTTGGTGAAGATGCATCCGTGAGTATGTGCATGAGACATTTGGGAATTCAAATGCTCTTCATAGTGGACTGCTTAGGGCTACCATGACTCAAACAACAAGCAACTGTCACTGGGCCACAGCATTGTTGTTACAATAATGCTGCAAAATCCTATCCTTTATTTGAATGTGGTACATATGAGAGTCAGGTAGAAAGTGGCATTTAAAGACCTCTGCCTGTCCCTAACCAATATCGCTGATGTTTTTCAAATGCTGCCTGTCACTGCATCGTGAGACAGGACCACACTGTTTACCTCACACCTTACTGCCAGCACATAGCACAGATTAACCATGAAAATATCCCTGAAGAAAATGATTTAATGGCATGAATAGTAATCAAGGTACAGTAAATCAACATAGCCTTGGTCTGGAATAATAATAGTATCTGTAATAATAACATTAACATTCATATGTTTGTTTATTCAGCCTGCTTTCATTCAGTGGGCTATTAGCTTATTCTGCCGCTTTATTTTATCCTAAATGTTGCTAGCCAGACTTAATGCTTCCCCTAAGTGTATTTTAGTTTGATGCCCCCAGTTGTGAATTCATGAACACTAAATATATGCATGCATGAAATTGCATTTTGACATATGTTATTTGATAAACTGATTCTCTTTCAAACTGAGAGAGATGTACTTCAGCACCTTCTAAAAGTATAAGAGACCTAAGATGCTTGATTTTAAAAACGGATCGTTCCGTTTTTAAAATCAAGCATCTTAGGTCTGTGGCTTTCATTTCAGAAGACATTTGGACACAATTATCTACTAAACTTGCTGTAAGGTATTGCAATAGATACTACTCATTTAGCTATTATATAGTTAGGTATAAGTTTAGTATACAACAGTGTTTGTGCATTTGTGGAGTTGTGTGGTTTGTGTTATAAATTAACATGTGACATGAGCCAGCAAATGCTGAAAGATCTACGCTCATCTCTGGGAGCTGCACTGTCTAGCCCATGAAGTGAAAACACAGAAGCTAACCTACTGATGAAGAGGACCAATCAGAAGAGAAAAGGCCCAAGCGATGGAATAAAAGGGTTGGGTTTTTATATGTTTCAGTACTCTTTTAAAACTGTCCCCAAGTGTCCACGGCCATGTAACTTTACTTGTGATACTGAAATAAAGAATTGAGATTACTGCAGCTGAATCGATCTTTTCACAGCAAATTACAACCATCTGAATCCAGGTTTAACATTCCAGTAGCTCTCTCTTCTCTATTAAATTGCAGGTTTGGCTAGGTTAATCCTAAAATTGCACTTATGTTTATAAGAATGCCGATGTTGACAATCATTGTTCCAAGATAGCAAGAAATATTTTCAACTTTTCATGCTGTTCTTTCCAAAAATTCTTTTTGGTTTTAGGGTCGACATCAACTGGCATTACATTTTGAACAAATGTAAATTTGTGGTCATCTGACATTTTTTAAAATTATTTTCTAAACTGTAGACTGTAAACTGTAAACATTGCAGCATTTTTTTAATAACCCAGATAAATCCATAATGTCTTATTCTGCAGCCTGACATCATCCTGGCAGGCAACGTTTACACTTCAGTTCTCAGTAGCTGGACTGCCTATGAAATACTTTAAATGTCTCTGAGTCTTTTAACTTAAAAGCCCTTTTTTCTTCCATGAGATTTGATACATTTAGTGCAAAACTGAAATGTTAATATGACCTCCAGTGACCTCTTTGTCCACAGTGACAGCATATTGAGGCATGTCAGTGACATTGACACCCTTTGCTTTTCAGTCAGTGAGACAGTTATTCAAACTGATATTGTAAAAGAGAAGTCTGTTGGAGTTTTTTTTTTTGTTGTTGTTGTTTTTTTGTCAGTTTCATTAGTTTTCCAGATAATGGATAAACCAGAACTGTGGCTTGTGACTCCTCCAGAGAACAAGTCAATGAGCCATTTGGGAATGTTTTAGTCAATGTTTTCCAGTCGCTTTAATAGGCGAGAATGATGGTTTTATGCGAAAATAATCTAAAGATAAGTCTTTCCTAATTAAACTAAACTATGTAAGCTGAAGTGTTCAGCATGTAAAAAATGAAAAACCATATACAGTACTACTAAACAACTTAATACTAAAAGGAAACATCGCCCTCTTGTGGTTAGGGAATAAATCAGAAAGTCAAGTAAAAAAAGTTTTGAGAAACATTGTAGGTGATAACAGCCAATTACTGCCCCTAATTGTCTTTTTTCAACTTTTAATTTGAGACTTAACAAACTACACTTGACAACATATAAAAAGTAAGTCTTGCAAACTCTGGTGTTGTTTTTGTTGTCGGCACATTTGTGCGCCAGTAGGAATGGAAACACCTGCATCTTGGGAAAAAAAAAAATGCATATCTAACTGTATACATGTGTACTGGTGTGTAGTCGTGTTACGTAACGTGTTAAGCAAGTACACGTGTGCAGGTACACTTCAGTCATCAGACCATCAGTAGGACAAGAGTGTTAATCCTGGTGAACCTGGAACCACATGCAAAATATTTCTAAACAAATGACATCAAAAGATGTACTTTGAAGAATATTTTTCCATTTAAATAAAGCAAGATTTTAGTAAACATCAAAATGCTGGAAGTCTGCTGTTTCAGAGTTAAGTTGTAATACATAAACTGTGCAGTAGGAGGCTTAGATATCCATTGTTTGCTTAGCAAATAAAAGGCCAAACACAACTTATTTCAACTGAAATTGTCTTTAACAACCAAGATGAGTTTAAGCCTACTTCTGTCCTTTAACAATCTTAATTATTGTAGACTCGCATAGCCAGTTAACTACATGCTGTGGAATTTAGATTTAAACCAGATCTTAATTATATTTCAATAACTTCATGTCAGACTGACTGGCCCTGGTGCAAACAGTGTAAAAGAACAACCACAGTGCAGAAGAATTAAGGGATCTCCTGGTATTGTTTTTTATTCTGTTGTTTTTCTTTAGAACTTAGAAATGTAAATTTCTATGAATTTTTGCATTTTTGAGTGTTATTTGTCTCCCTCACATTGCTGCTGCTGTTTCATCTCCCACATTATTTATCTTTTAATTCAGAATTGATGCAGCATGGCAGCATTGTCATTATCAACACATTATTTAAAGCACATTCCACATGACAACAAGAAAAATGTTGCCATTCTTGAATGATACACTTCCGCTGTGTTACTTTAATGGCAAATTCTCATTAGCAGATGTACAGTTTATTTAACTTAAGAAATAAATGACCATACAATATAACATTAATGACAGCAAATATCCTCATTTATAATACTGTGCATGATCTTAGCTGTTCCCAGTATTGTACTCGTCTGGATGGACATATCAGATGCTGTTCCTGGTGTCTGCTGGAGCCATCCAACAATCTGACACCACTGTTGCCTTCACACCCCACATCTCCTCTAGCTTTTCCTTTAGCCCTTGGTATTTATCAAACTTCTCATGTTCCTTCTTTCTTTCACATCTATCACCACCACGGCTATCTTATGATGTTTATCCAGCAACAGTATGTCATGCTGGTTAACCATCTCCAGTTTATCAGTCTGGATCTGGAGGTCCCACAGGATTTTGACCTGTCACCACATGTCAGCCACTTCTTCAATTTGGTGGTGGTACATGAAAAGTAGGGACTTGTCCTTTCATGGTAGCCCTTCTGGTTCCTCCTCCATATTGGGTTTCAGTTGCCAGAGCCATTCACTTAGGAGGTCATCAACTTTTTGATCTTTTTTTGATGCTCACTAGTCCCTGGCCTCCCTCCTTTCCTTTGTTTGGTGCCCTACCTCAGGCACTGCCCTCCATGCATTGTAAGGAGTTTGCTGGTCTTGACATCAGTGGCTTTCATCTCTTCTAATGGTCAGGATATTATGCCAACAGGGTACCTGATTACTGGCAGAGCATAGGTGTCGATAGCCTGGATCTTGTTTTTCCCATTCAGCTGACTCTTCAGGACCTACCTCATCCTCTGCAGGTATTTGGCTGTGGTTGACCTTCGTGCTGCCT
Source organism: Arrhamphus sclerolepis (assembly GCA_037176975.1). Taxonomy (NCBI): domain Eukaryota; kingdom Metazoa; phylum Chordata; class Actinopteri; order Beloniformes; family Hemiramphidae; genus Arrhamphus; species Arrhamphus sclerolepis. Next base: position 8,148 of record JBAMYA010045338.1, read on the forward strand.
CCTCATGGTTGCCATCTGCCAGTGGGATCCCCAGGTATTCGTAGCTGTCCTGCACATCTGCTTTGTTGCCCTCCAGTTGTTCAACCCTTTCAGTCTTGATCATCTCCCCTCTCCCAGATCCCGTCCACCCACACGTATCTACTACAAATGACATCCTGATGTTGTTGCTGTAGGTCCTAATGAGGTGAATCAAAGAGTCCATGTCACACTTGTCCTTGGCGAACAGTTTCATTTTATCTATTTGGAGGAGGTGGCTGATGAGGTGGCTTATGGTCGCCCCATATCTGAGTCTGCACCTGTGGCACTAGTGCTGTCGAGCTCTTCCAAGGGTGCAATGATTAATTAATATTGCTTCCTTCAACACACACACACACACACACACACACACACACACACATACATATATATATATATATATATATATATATATATATACATACATACATATATAGACACACATGTATACTTTTTTTTTTTTCTTCTGAGCTGTTTCATGTAGAGACAAAAAAATTATTTTTGAAACATTTTTGGAAGCTGTTTTAGTTGCTGTTCTAGATTCGTCATGATGAGTGGCCATGACTATGGAAGTTACAGGTGGGAGCAGCTATTTAGATTTTCCAAAAGCCAAATATTGACAAGACAGACCCCAAATGCAGATAAATTGAAGAGAAGAGGTCAAGATCATCAGGCCCACAGGTGGCCCTTCTTTAAAAACAGGCATTATTCTCTACTGAACATCACTGCATGGGCTCAGGAACACTTCCAGAAATCCCTGTCTGTGAGCACAGTTTGCCGAGAAAACCACAAATGAAAGTTAAAGCTGAATCATGCAAAGAAGAAGCCATACATGAACACAATCCAGCCGTCTTCTCTGGGCCAAAGCTCATCTAAAATGGTCTGAGGCAAAATGGAAAACTGTTCTGTGGTCAGAATCCAAATGTGAAATTCTTTTTGAAAACCACAGACACTGAATCCTGCAGACTAAAGAGGAGAAGGACCAGCCAGATTTATTTATTTATCTATTTATTTTAAGCAGCGGACAGTTCAAAAGCCTGCACCTCTGATTGTATGGGGATACATTGGTGCCTATGATGTGGGCAGCTTACACATCTGGAAAGGCACCATCAGTGCTGAAGAGGTTTTAGCGTAACATATGCTCCCGTCCAGACTACGTCACTTTCAGGAAAGGCCTTGCATATTTCAGCAAGACAATGTTAAACCACATACTACATCCATCACAACAGCATGACTTCGCAGGAGAAGAGTCTGGGTGCTGAACTGTTCTGTCCTTTCACCTGTAGAAAACATTTGGCTCATTTTATACAACATCCAAACTTTTTTGGGATTTAGGGTTGTATATTAGACATCACTTCTTGTGATATGAAGTGTTATAATTGAATATTTCCATATTAAGATTGTCAAAAGAAAAAAAACAACATAATCAATATGAATAATTATAACTGTGTTGGACTGGTTACTTTTCTAAGAGGATTTTATGTATTAATAATACCACTCTTTGTCAACTCCCTCGTCCCTGCAGCACCACCTATATAATGTGCCCTGCAGACCCAAAGAAAACACTTGGCATCAAACTTCCTTTTTTCATTATGATCATAAAAAACCTCAAGAAGTATTTCACCTTTGAAGTTGAGGTAAAGATTTAGATACCCATCCTAACTTATTGAAATACAAGTAATTCTGGATTTGTGCTCACATGCTTTCTCTGTGTCTCCATATTTAACTACGTATTTAAGGTGCTGGATGATAAAAACTTTCGGCGTCGGTTTCGGGCAAGTAACTATCACAGGGCTACACGGGTGGATCCTTTAATCTGTACCATGCCTATGAGGCTTGATGATGGCTGGAACCAGATTCAGTTCAATCTGTCAGACTTCACCAGAAGAGCCTATGGAACCAACTATACTGAGACTCTTCGTGTACAGGTTAGGACACAAAAACAGATGAGGAATCAGTTGTGTCCAGATGCTTCTTGCACTATGATCCATATAATTCCTTTCTTTTGCTCATGTTTCATCTGTTTTCATCTCAGATTCATGCAAACTGTCGTATAAGGAGGGTGTACTTCTCAGACAGACTATATTCTGAGGATGAGCTCCCAGCTGAGTTTAGGCTGTCCTTCCCTGTACATAACCAAAAGACCAAGGTGAGTATGTGCATCTGCATATTTAATGTTGCTGAAACAGTAAATATTGGAGAGAAAAAAAAAATTGCCCAATGAATGCCCCTTTTTGGGTGAAAACAAACCATCAGATTTGGTTGGTCGTCAGTACAGCCTTTGAAGTGTTAGCCAATATAAGGGTGATCAATAAGATTACAGGGTTGTATGGAGAGAAAATAGACTCAATACATCTGTGCGTGTGTAGCACTTGATTTGTGGGTGCGTATTACTTGCTTCGTGTGTAGTACTTGATTTGTGTGTGTGCACTACTTGATTTGTGCGTGTGTAAACCTGTGTGTAGCTGTGTGTAGTTGTATGTGTAAAACATGATTTGCAAACCGTAAACAACATTTTGTCCGTAACTCGCCCAAATTTACGGACAAAATGATAATTACGAATTTAAAAAGACTCCTATACACACAAATCGTTAAATACGCACGCACGAATCGCCTGATAAACACACAAAAAACTATATTTTCGTACAGAGCAGCAGGAGAGGTTTTGAGATGCTTTTCACACCACGTTACTTTCTAGCTACAGTATTTGATGCCTACATTTTAAAGCCTTTCAGGAAAATAATTATATAATTTTGCTGAGCCATTATTTCCAGCACTACACCTACATCAGTAATTACTGTATAGAAGCTCCAGGTGACGTATTGCAGACAGTTCTTTCAGTGAAGCATCATATTTGACCACTATGACATTTAACATCAGACCCGATTACCTGTGATGACGAAGATGACAATTTCATCCCCTCTTTTTTACTGCATTTCTCTTCTCAAGTAAGTGAGCAAAATACAAATATATATGATTTTTTTTCTTTTCTCACCATCATTTTAAGAGCAAAGCACTTTTGCATGATACTGTCCATGTGTCCAACTTGTTTCCACAGTTTTACAGCATTTGTTTTGTACCCAAAAAGGGCCATGATCATCCTTAGCAGAGGAATGTGATGTAGGACTGTTATTTATAAATACATATGTATTTGTTCAAATATTTCTAGATTCTACATTGTGGTAGTAGTCAGTACTTGTAAATGTTGTTTAAAAATCTTTCTTACACAAATCCTTTTGTTTCTTGCAGCAGTAGAGCCTCTTGACTTGGACTGGTCCCAAAATGTGATTTGGAGTTTATTTTGTTCATCCTGGGTAGATGTAAGTCAACTTTTTGATCTATGGAATGATACATTTTTAATTGTAATTTGTTTTGATTTTCGTAAAATAAAGCTTTTAAATGCACTAATGTGCTGTCATGTTTAACAGAATACTGACATGGTGAGGATATAATCAAAGCTGATATTAGTGCACACTGATCAATATACAGGACTGTCTCAGAAAATTAGAATATTGTGATACAGTTCTTTATTTTCTGTAATGCAATTAAACAACATGAAATGTCATACATTCTGGATTCATTACAAATCAACTGAAATATTGCAAGCCTTTTATTGTTTTAATATCGC
>JBAMYA010045339.1:0-11789 GCA_037176975.1 Arrhamphus sclerolepis
ATGTATAAGGAAAAAGAAAAAGAAAAAATATATTTCTGCTTTTATTTCTGATTATGTCAGTTCTGGTCCTCCATAGGACTCATCAGACCAAAAACATATTCTCGTGTTTCACATGTTCACTGTCAAACTTCCAGTGGAGAGCTGCTGTGTGTAATTCAGAGAAACTCTTAAGTCACTTTGACAAGATTATACTGATACATTGACAAGATTAGAAAGAAAAAAAAGTAAATGATTTCTTCTCCTGTGCTATCAGAACATACCAACCTCGGTGGACTATATCCTAACATTTGTAACATGTGTCTTTACTGAGGTTGGTGGGAACCCCATCCAGAGTGCTGGGTGCTACGGGATCCTTCAGTCTGTCCATGAAAACCCGGATTCAGCCATGGAGACTTTAGACTTCTCCGTAAGTGGCACGTTTCATCTTTCTCTTCTTTGCAAAAAGCCAGACTTACTCACCCACTCGTCTGTGTGTCACTTCCTTTCTCTAGGACATTGCAGTCGACCAGGATTTTGAAGATTTATATGCAGCAGTGAAAGAAGCTTTCCCTGAGCTCAGAGTAAAATACTGGGGCCGCGCTGGCACATTCAGAAAAGCAAAACCTTGAGAAGTGTCACTATAATTGGTGCACGTGTCAGAAAAGATGTAAGAACTCTTGCCAAGGCACCTTTAAAGCAGCAGGAGCACCGAGGGATGGATGCTTGTCAAATTGGGTGTCTTTTCTCTCTCTCTCTCTCTGTCTTTGCAAGAAGCCAAGAAGGTGCATATGTATTTGAATAAAATGTAAATAAAAATGCAGTTCATCCACAGGTATTCTGCTCCTTTTACAGCATGTGTGCAGAGCATAAAGAGCAGTGTTGATGAAGTCACTAGAAATGGGCAGGCGGTACAGGTACTGAGTATGATTCTTTTTAGACATGATCTGATTTGATGTTATATAATGTCAGTGGGTAGAATGATGGAGAGGATCAGAGAGCGCTGCATTGTGTATGAAAAGAAGTGAAAGTGGGTTGCACAAAAAGGATTTAAGCACTCTGTGCTTAGTTTAATAGAAAAACCAGCTTTGTAAGAACAGTCCACTGTTAGATAAGAGACCTGTTTACTGAAGCAGGACAACTCAAACGGTGTTAGATATAGTTAGCTGTCACTATGGACGCAAGAAACACCTACCCACACACGCACACACCTCTATATGAGCTCTTTTTATTCTGAATTTCCCACTCATACAACTTCACATCTGAATGGTATAATATGTCTGTATTTGTATGAACTTATAAACTAATGTATGACTCTTTACAGTCTTTAAATGCAGGCATGAAAAGGACCTGAATATTCAAAGCTTTTTTAGTGTAGCAGTATAGTGAACTGAGGTGGGGAAAAGTCCTACCAAATGAGCTCGATTTAAGAACAGAATTAGTAATTAACGAATGCCAAGTGTCCATTGAAGACTTTTCTTGTGACTAGCTTCTGTTAAATTCCATTTAGCATTTAACTACATGAAATGTTGTTAGAAGAAGAAGGATATATAAAGGATGTATCAGGAAAAAAACTAATAATGATAAAACTAATGCACTTCCTCGTGTAATTTTATGACACATTATGGTTGCTGGAATGGTATTTCTGTCTGTTATTCTTACATGTCAGATACTAGAATACCAACATGAATGGTAAATATTAGGGTTTTATCTGAATATTTTTTCTAAAGATTAAGCTCTATTTCTTGAAACTGTCCAACATTTTATGAGCACCAACCTTCTGAATGGGCACCAGCGTATGTTTTCTACGACCTCAGGTCCGAACAAAAGTTACACTGAGATGTATGTATGTAAATGAACAGGTTGATAATCAATTAGTTACAAATCTCATCACCTCATATTTGACTCACAACAGAAGAATGAAGCACATCAAATGGTGTCCATGTCCCAGCTAATTCAAGACGTCCTGCTGCCATCAAATTCAAAACGAGGTAAAATTTCCATGAAATTCTCAAACATTTCACTTTCGACATTAGATGTGAGGTCATGATTTTTATAGATATAATGGATGCAGAATAACAGACACTGGCATGAAAAGAATATTAAATATTTGGAGGATATGAAACAAGAAGGTCCAATCTCTCTTCAGTTTCATTAGTGATGACTTGAGAGTCAATAATGCTGCACAACAAAACTGTGAAAGTGAAATCAGATCAAGCTGGATTCACCTGTTGAGACAGTGGAAGACCTGGAAGCCCACACTGATACCACAACAAATCTATGCCTGACAGCAAACCTGTGACCAAACACACCCGAAGCAGAGTTTCTGATGAAAATGGATGACACTTCCTCAGGCGACATTGGCGAGTCCATAACACTGACCTCCTTGAGCAGTGGACAGCAGGGATCAAAGAACTCAAGAACCGTACTCAGGACACTATTGCCTGGAATATACTTGCTGTGGGACTTTGAGTTCACACCCGTGTAATACAAGGGGTGATAAATATAAAAAACTTTAGTACAGTTTTCAAACAGATATATTTTCAATATTCGGTTCATTTTCTTCACATTTATCTCATTTTACAAACATTTGAAGAATAAATTATTTTGAAGCAATTCAATCTAAATCTAAATGTTAAATCTAAATGTTAAATGTAAATCTAAATTCTAAATCTAAATGTTAAATCTAAATCTAAACCTTAAATATTAAATCTAAATGTTAAATTCATATGCTAAATCTAATTGTTAAATTTAAAAGTTAAATTTAACTCTAAATGTTAAATTCATATGCTAAATCTAAATGCTAAACCTACATCTAAATGTTAAATCTAAATCTAAACCTTAAATATTAAATCTAAATGTTAAATCTAAATGTAAACCTTAAATATTAAATCTAAATGTTAAATCTAAATGTAAATGCTAAATCTACATCTACATGTTACATCTAAATGTTAAGTCTAAATCTAAATATTTTAAATCCAAATGCTAAATCTAAACCTTAAATCTAAATGTTAATTCTACATCTAAATGTTAAATCTACATCTAAATGTTAATTCTAAATCCAAATGTTAATTCTAAATCTAAATGTTAAATCTAAATGCTAAATCTAAAAGTTAAAATTAAATCTAACTCTAAATGTTAAATTCATATGGTAAATCTATATGTTAAACCTAAATCTAAATGTTAAATCTAACTCTAAATGTTAAATTCATATGCTAAATCTAAAAGTTAAACCTAAATCTAAATGTTAAATCTAATTGTAAATGTTGACTCTAAATCTACAACCAGCTGCGTCATGAATGTTTCTTGCTCGTGTACACGAGCACAGCATGTAATACCAGAGATAACTGATGGGGGCAGAGTGCAGAGACAGAGTTACAAAATGCAGGACCTGATATCACCATGTTATTAAGAGTCCTGGATCAATGTTACAGATGACCAATCAGGGGCCATTTGTGGTCAATGATGTCATTAACAGTGCAATGTAAAAAATTCAAATCGGCACCTAACCCGAACATTACATGCTGCAGCTCATTTCTCATTTCTGCTGGCAGGAGCTGCCTGCCTGCAAGATCACAACTATCCTACCTACGCAACAGGTAAGACGATTTCTGAAACTTTACAGTACAATTCTGGGTGGTATTCTATTAACCATTTATTAATCAAACAACTAGTCTATTCCACCCACTTTTTGTAGTTTTGTCTCTTTGCTGGGGACCGTTTGTAGAGACAGTACGCCTATCAGGTCGGTCAGTGGTGCAGCGACGTGAGCCGTCAGCCAGCGTGTGAACGTCGGAGACTCGGAACATAGGCTAACATTTGAATTTAGCTTAATGTGTTCAAGAATAAAGCTAAACTGTAAGCCAGTAGAAAGAACTTACATAACATTTCTCTTCTTCTCTGTAATGGTTGATTTATATCTGATTTATAAATCTGTAAATGAACTTTTAAAACAGGTTTGTGTTGTTCAGCGTGAGCACTAGCCTAATATAGGCTAATAGCACTAACTCCTCACCATAACTTAATTTTTTTTTTTTTCTTTTTCTTAACTAGCTGATGTTATAACATCCATAACATCAGCTGATTAAAGCACGTCACACGCCAACATCAGTGTGACCCTCTGAGGAAGACGGAAGCTACCGTCGAAACATGTCGGGTAAAGACAAACTTTACATGCCTGAAATATAAGAAAACTGGTTAAAAAATTTATTTAACAAGAAGACATAATGAACTCAATAAAATCCTCACCATAGCATCACATGTGTCCTGGACCCTTGCTCATCACCAGTCCAGGATGACCACAGTCTCACATCCCTTTTATTAGCCTAAGTATTAATCCAGGACTAATACTGCATCACATTAATCCTGGATCATTGCTGGATCATTTAATCCAGGAAAATCATCGTTTTGATGTACAATCTTGTTTGTCACCAGTCCAGGACAATCAGTCTTACTTTTATTAATTATTAATCCAAGACTACATCAAATTTTCAATTTCTGACGTAATAAAGTAGTTCAAGCCACTATTCCTTAATTATGACACCAGAATGAGAAAATAGTTCCACTTGATTTATGCCACCCATCTACCTATTTGTAAAGGATGTAGGAATAACTTCTAATGCACAGAATCAATAAAGATCTCAGCATTGTGCTAACCTGAAAAAATGTCTTTCATACGTTTAGAGGTCTTGTTTCACGTTTCTCTCCCTCATTTTTAGGAGAGAAGGGTCAACCTCCCTGAGGTGGTGAAGCAACAACCACCAAAAAAAACAAAAAACAAAGACATCAGTTTTCAGCTGCCTGAGTGAAGGGGAGGCTACAGATTTGACCGAAGGATTTGCAGTGAGCCTGGCCGAAAATGTCAAATCTGACATCAGTGAGGGATCACTGATCTTTGAGGAATTGGAAGAAAAAACTAAGTAAGTATTTTCTATAAGTGCATCATCTACATCGGTATCAATCAAAAGTGGAATAGGGAACAACTCATAGCAAGTCCTGACTATAGGATGAGTTCAATGCCATCTGTTAACATCGTTTGTGGTTTCTTGTGGACTCGAGACTTTAGTTTAAAGACTCATTCATTTGTGTTAAGTTTCCTCATTAAAAAGTTGTAAAATTTGAAGCTTTAGTTTTTGTTGTTGTTGTTTGTTTGCTTTAGTTTTGTAAGTTTGATTTTTCGCAGCCGCTTCAACATGCGAGTTTGCCTTCAATCAGTGAACAAAGCTGCATTCCATCTTGACTGAAAGAGCTGAATATATAAATAAATATTCCTCTTTCAAATCCACCAATGACGGAGTCCCCCAGGGTTCCATTCTAGGGTCAGTCGTCTTCACCTTGTACATTTTGTTAACTCTTCACTTGCATTCTATAAGGGATTATTTACTGATGATGCAGAATTGTTTGTAGCCCACAGGGATCATAGTTCACCAAATCAAATTATAAATAGCAAGCTGATACAAACTGACACTTGGTTCAAATATAATAAACTCTCTCTCAATATCAGTAAAACAAATTACATTACAAGAGTCAGCGCTACAAAATTCCTGCGGATCCTTATTGACGAATTCCTCAACTTTAAATGCCATATCGGCCATTTAACCAAAAAAAACTGTCTAAATATGCTTCCTTGTTTTTCAAACTGAGGCACTTTCTCCCACACCTCATTTGCAGTACTGTAATATGGTGTAACACATTTCCTTCTCAAACACACACAAAAATCTCCTACAGAAAGTCATACGAGCCTTGTTATGGTCTGAATATGATTCTCCCACCAAAATACTTTTCTACTCTGTATCAGGTCATCCACAAACTCAACCAGAAACTGTGCAAACTGATTCCATTTTTTTTTCCCACTCACTGAGACACCACCAGGAATAAAAACCCCATCAGCAGGAAAAACGCAGGCTGAAATGTACCAGCCTGAGTGCTGCCTGTAGAGCACCTCAGATTTGGAATGAGCTTGATGAAAATCTAGAAATGACACAGTCCTTTTCTATCTTCAACAAAAAAATTAAAAAATGAACTTAAAAATAAATCATTTTGATTGTGCCTATTAATAATCCAGCCAGTGTGAAATTCCTGTTTTATCTTGTTGGCAACTGGGTCCCTATTATGAGCTTTAAATAGCTTCGTTGAGGTGACCCCTTTCACATGTTAAAACACAACTTTAATTGCTTGCAACGCGTGTGATGATGATGTGTGAATAAAACTAAGCTAAACATGTTAATTTTACATCAAATTGAATAATAAACTGGAACAGGTTGGATCTGGTACACAACACATCCAATCTAGAGTTATCTAGTTTTTCTAGCACCTTTTGTAACTGCTTTTTCTGCTTATGCTTAAATCTCTGATGTCATATCGCTCTCGTGGTCATTTCCATGTAACTTGCTGTGTGGATCAATTGTATGACTTTCTTCCATCTGCATGCAATAGGATTAAAGGTCACTAAAATTGTGTCAGTGTGTCAAGTCTCTATTTTCAGTTTTCCTCTGACATGTACAGTCCTAGAGGCTGTCTTTCGTCCCTGTCTTGTTCGTCTTCTCTGTCGCATTGCTGCTGCTTCAACTATTCAGTCATCTTGCTCCGTCAACCTGCTTCCTGTCAAGCCTGAACGTTACCACACTGGATTCTTTGAGCCCATATGTGAGTCTCCAAGGCCATCCTCATAACACTTCACAGTGCTAATGCAAAGTACAATGTTCTGCAGTTCATTAGCTGATGTCAACCCATTAGAGCTGCATTCAACTTTATGAAGACAAAACTAAAAGCATAAAGATGCACAAACAGCACCTGAAGCTGCAGTAAAGCCTGACAAAGCATTACATAGGAGGAAACATATTTTGGTTATGTACATGGGTTTCAGGCTTCTGTCATTGCTTGCAAAGGATTCCCAGCAGTGTTAGAAATGAACATTTTATTCATAGCTATGCTAATTCACCCAGTCCCTAAAAAGACAGCTCTGCATTTCCTAAGCCTCTCCAATTGTGATGGGAATGCCCTAAAATTAAAAAGTGTCTGCATGTTAATCTTACATTGTACAGAGGAAGAATTTAAAAGTATCTCTGGGTCAAGTCAAGACAGTGTTAAGAGCCATGACTCATCATTTAGCATCACCCAGCTGTCAATCATATGACCACACTTCTATTTATAAACAAGTGAGTGCCTTTATATGATCTTACTTGATGATGTTTGTCCTGGACTAAAACTGTTTTGTTGTTGTTGCTTTAAATGTGTTTACTTCTGCTGCAAAGTTAAACTTTTTAACATGGGGGGGATCAATGGAATGAGTCAGCCCGTGTGGCCATTCGTGGAACTGCACTTTTCTAGACATAGATAAATGGATAAAACATGAAGTAAGATTATAAAACATATATAAAGTGAATCTATTTTCATGGTATGCCCTCCTGTGGCTGTAAACAGGTAGACTCCAGGTGCTTCTCAACAACCTGACCCGTCACCTTCCTCCGAATGACCGTTGAGCAGCTATTTCACGATCAACAGCTTTTACATCAAAAACACAGCAAAAAATGTGATTTTTTTTGTTTTTACAACAAAAACATGCAATTCTACAAAGGCCCACGATAAAAAAAAAATTTTTTAGTTTTTGTCAAAAATATGAAATTTTGTCAATTTTGTGATTTTGCGATGGTCATAATTTTATGTCAAGATTTCACGATGTGCGTAACACGAAAATGTATTGTTTCCAACAAAAAGTTGCAATATGCTAAATTTGTAATTTTACAACAAGAAATTGTGATTTTTACATCATTAAGATGTATTTTTAGGTCAAAACGGTCCAATATTATGGAAGTTGTGATGTTTTACGACAAAAAGTTGTAATATTGAATTAAAATGTCACAATTTGGAAAAACTTAAACAAAAAGGAGAAAGTTGCAACTATATGAAATGAGTAATTTTACATCAAAAAGTTACGATTTTGCAAAAATGGTGATTATATTATATTATATTATGTTATATTATATTATATTATACTATATCATATTATATTATGTGTTATTTAACTGAGTGTGCCCTTTTCTCTCAGCATGAGCAGATGTCTGTTCACATGCCTGCTGTAAAGTAAAGAAAAGTAAATCACTGTTATACCTGCAATCCACCCACACTCAAGGAATCCGATCCGTTTGTCTCATTGATCGTTGTGTATTTCGTCACTCAGTCACTCATGCTGCTGATCTCCAGTGGCCGGTTTGACCCTTGACCCTCACCCCTCCCTCTTGAAATGACATGACAGACAGTGAGGTAACCATTAACCTGCAGGGAGCGTGTGCGTGCCAGACAACTGGTAAACTTAACAGACAAACATGGCGACGAATAGTTGTGTGTGGAGTACAGTAAACGTGCTGAGCAGGTATTCTGTCTTCCTGCACCAAACCTCCAGGTAAAGAACCAATCCTGGTTTGTTTGTTTTTTTGTTTTTTTTATCTTTCTTATTTAATTTCTTGTGTGTAAGGCTACTGTTTGACATATTTTATGATCTGAGAAGCGAGTTGCTTTTGCCGGCAGCAGCTATTGATATCTATGTGATGGCAGAGACTTGAACTTGGAAAGGGAAAACTTAAAAAGCAAGTCACCAGTTTTAAAACGTTTCCATGTCCGTTCAGCTAACACAGAGACGTATTTACACACAGCTTTAGCGTTTTAACTGCTACTAATTCATATTTTCCTGTTTCTGTCTCTTGCAACACACTTTTTAAGCAATGCTGATTTGTGTCTTTTGCCCTTTATGATGGAATTAAACATTTCATGTTGTCTAAGATACGCTCTCAAATCTCCTTTAATCATTTCCAGGACCTCTGAACTTTGCACTGTAGACTCATGTAACACCATCAGTAAACAGCATATGTAAGGCCTCCATCTGTGTGGCTTTCCTCTAACGTAAATTTAACATCTTTCAGATTTTTCCATTATTCTACACTTTGCTGCCGCTGAAAATGTCCCATGGGAAATCCATGTTTAATTATGAGTTCCTCGTGGAAGCTACAGACTCATGTGGTTATTAAAAAAACGTTCTCTCTGACCTTGAAAGTTTGAGGATTTCCAAACGCATAAAGCCTTGCAAAGTGTTTGTAAATGAATAAATGGCTTTACTGAGTATAAGTAGCGTGATAGCACTCCCTAATCCACAAATTTGGAAATACTACTTATGCTGCCAGTCACTGACACTTCACATTGTGTGGAAAATCCAGCAATTGAGGTTAATTGAAGCAGAATTAGAAGGGTTTAGAAAATAGGAGATTATGAAAGGCAGTGAAAGTCCTTGAACGTGATGTTTAGCAGAACGGCAGCTCTGTTTAACGTTGGGCGTGAATATCCAGAAGACAACGTTTCATTTTGATTCTTAGCAAAGTTCATTTTCAGATTATAGCGGTTGTGTCTGCAGACGATCAATATCCAAGCAGCACTTGTATCAGGTTTGATCAAACGTGGGCAAAATACAGCCGGAGGACCAGATGAGGCCCCTGGTGCATCTAAATCTGGTCCTCCTTAAAAGGTTAAAACAACCCTACGTCTATTATTAGGAGGTAAGGGGTGTAAACTTTCACGAGGGAGCAAAACGACGTGGATTTAAAGCAGCTCTGAGGTAAAACAGAATCTGTGTTTGAAGCAAAACGGCAGTTAATGTCACCACAGTGGGCAATAAAGCTGGGTCAATTTTAAAAATGTCATTCCACTTAAGTGATTGAGTGGCGAGGGTCCCTACGGATAAACCGAGGTAACTTTAACTTTGTATGTGTAGGAAAAGTGTAGCAAAATGACTCTTGGTGCAGGGCGTCATCATCCAACCGCTCGCATCTTTTCATAAATCCACGTAAGTGATTCAAAAGCAGGAGCGTTTTTATTTATCATTTTATCAAATATTAATGAGTACCAATCTGCTTCTATGCAAGCAGAGACTGTGAACTCTCCTCATCAGCAGTCATTTTTAATCTGTTGCATCAATTAGTACATCATTTCATGTGGCTTTTTAATTGGCTATTCAGCAAACAAGTCGTAGGATTTCTGACAGTCAGAAAATGATTGACTTTACTTTCAGTTCACTTTATTTGATGAACGCGAATTCACAACCAAAGTCATCTCAAGGCACAAATTCATTATAGTTCAAGACGGTCCAGTCTAGTCCAGTTATAGTATAGTATAGTCCAGATTAAAAATTCATACAATGTCAATAGAGGCTGTAAAATAAAAAATAAAAAACACCAGACAAAATACAAGAAATTAACATTAAATTGTGGGTTAAAATTTCTGTCTGTGCAGAAAGATATTTTTATTTTTTTAAGTTTAGATCTGGTGGTCTTTCAAGGGTTTGAAACAAGTAAAAATTCAGATTTTTAAGATCAGATCACATAAAACAGCCATGTTACAGCACAGTAACAAGTTAAAGAGTCTAAAAATTAACAAATAGTTCTTAATTCTAGATTCCTGAAAATAATAGTCAGAGCATGTCAAGTAAAAATGAAAATAATAATGTTAGAAATTAAATTAAAATAAAAAAATACCCCTTTTGAAGAAGAAAATAAATTAAAAAAAAGATCAAAAAGAAAAATATATAAAATGAAATAAACTAGAAATAAAATAAAAAGAAAATGAATAAAAAAAATTTCTGAAAATAAAAGAAAAAGAAAACAGATACATTTAAAAAGAAATTAAATTAAATTGAGTTAAAATTGAATAAAAAAATATATATATATATTTTTTTTAAAAGATAATAAAATAAAAATGAATGAATAAATGAATAAAAAGAAAATATTTAAAAAGAAAATAGAAAATAAATTAAAATGCACTTAAAAATATGAGGAAACAATATCCTACTTGTCTTTATCAGGAAGTGAAAAGGATCAGAGGTCACACTGAACCGCTGGTGTTCAGCCTCTCCAGTTTGGAGCTACTGTACATGACGTAAACTCCACAAACTTCCCTGCAAAAAGCCAAAAATGCCACACTTTACTGCCACCTCCAAAAAAAAACCTGTTTCACTGTCCTCAGGGAGCCTCATTCATAAAAACAGGCTACCTAAGGAACCCAGCAGGAAGCATTAAATCTTCTCCTCAGACAGAAACCCAGGCCTGAGCAAGTTTTAATAGAAAGGGTCTTACTTTTAGGGTTGGCTAAAATGTTTTAAAAAGTCTCACTGCTGGTCATACTCAAAGACCCTGACCGTCCCTTTGGATGCTGATATCACCATCATTTTTTGCGAAGGTCATCTTTGGTCGACATCAACCCAAAATCGTTCGTATATACTGGCCATAAGATCAGTTGTACTTACTGTAAGTGTTCAGAATCTGGATGGAGTCTTTCAGGGTTGTCGAGTTTTGTTTTGTTTTTCTAAAAAATAAAAATGAAAACAACCAAAAAAAAACAATGATTTGCCCCCTTTTCTTCCAGAGTGGGTGGACTGAAGTTTCATGGGGAATATGCTGATGTGTTCAGCCCACTCACTCATACAGTATTCATAGTTTTTATATCAAATGATAATAGCAAGACTGTCTTTAAGCCTGCACATGTCGCGCACATTTCCATGATCCTTTCAAAGTTTTTCCTCTTTTTGTCGATGGCTTCTCTGGTTAATGGCTCTGCTTTGAGCTTTTTGTTTCTGTCTTTCATCTTGTTTCTGTAGGAGGTTTTCAGAAAGCAGCGACAAAGGCTGGTTCCAGTCCTTATTTGTGCACAAAGTCGATGCCAGGAAAGATGCTCACTCCAACCTGCTGTCAAAGAAAGAGACCAGCAACTTGTACAAAATTCAGTGTAGGCCTATACATATACATATACATATACATATACATATACATATA
>JBAMYA010045340.1:0-11788 GCA_037176975.1 Arrhamphus sclerolepis
GCTCCATCCAAAGTGGGATGGATGCCGTCTCTCCTAATCAGACCAGGTCTTCCCCAGAACGTTTGCCAATTGTTAACAAGTCCCACATCATTTGCTGGACACCATCGTGACAACCAGCGACTGAATGAAAACGTGCAACTTTACATGTCATCACTGGTCAAATTAGGGAGGGGTCCAGGGAAAATTACAAAAGTCCGACATTGATTTTGAGTAGTTACAGACCGACTCAAAATTCCTTTTAGTGACTTCTGACTGGCGTAGCCAGTGGTCATCACTGCCAACGTGAAATTACAATTTTAATGAATTTACATTAACTTTAGCCAGCAGTTTCAAATTTGCCTCTATGAGAGATACACCTGACTATGGTCATTGGTATCCAGAACTTGACGTTTCTAAGATTGTAGCTGCCAATTACCAAAGTCTTCTCCTCAGTGGGTGTGTCACTGAGTGGGTAGAATCTGTTGTTAACATGAAGTGGTGATGGATGGTGAACCATGGACCTAGATTTCGGGCTACGCTTCATGTTCCACACAGTCACTCAGCTGCCTTGACTTCCTGGCTGTACGGGAGCTGCCGAGGGACTAACAGGAGCAATAGCCTTGGAGCGGTCCGCACCGACTAACAGGGCCTGCTTGGGTACAGGCGCTATTGTTTTAGCTTCCATGGTGCAGAGCCGCACCTTCAGATCACTAAACCTCTCCAGGGAAATAACTATGCTACACTTAACACAAATACCACTACTGCTAAAGGAGGCAGAGGAGTAACTAAACATGACAATGAGCAGGAGAATGCTGGAGAGACAGAAGGAGAAGCCATGACCGACAGTGCTTTTGCTAGGCTAGGCTAACGGTATAACCGGAAAGAAAAAAGGGTGCAGAAAAGTGCTTTAACAGGGACGTGAAGCATAGACTATCTGAGCTACCACAGAAGTGTCGCAGCACCAAGTTAAATGTGGAGACAGAAAGGCCGAAGACTCAAAAGAACAGTGTAAAGTAGAGCACTCCTGAATGACAAAGATGGAAGGTTATTGTAAATCGATGGTGGCAGTAGACAAAAGGATGGTGGTCTCAAGCCACTATCGTTATATGGTGAGGAAAACCCTGGTGATGCAACACAGACCAGGGCAAATGCAGCCACAAGCACAAACATTGCCATCATACTACCTCAGCAGCAAACCAGTGCCACTAGTGCCATGATGGCTGCAGCAGACAGACAGCAGACCTTACTGTCACTAATGTCAGCTCTCAGAGCTGAAGTTCTCTGGTGCCTGAACACCACAGTCCACCATCATTCTTACAAATCGAATTAAGGTATTACTCCATTATTGGCAAAAGCTTTGCATGTGGTAACAATAAGACTGCCTACGTAATTCAATTTGACACTGCACCACATTTCAAGAAGTTGCTCACAAATAGCATAAATGATGCGGGCCGTACTCATGTCTGATAAGTCTTTGAACCAGTCAGCAAAGAAAAAGCAACTGGATTTTCACGTTCTTTTTTGGACAGATGGCTGTGTGACATCTACATGGGTCACAGTTCTACTTTAGTGTCTGTGTGTGTTTTTGTTCATTTTTATTAATGTTAATGGCCGTTGTCAAGTGTCATTTGTTTTAAGAAGTGTCAAGTTTACCCTGTACTGTGGGGCTAAGGGTTATGGTTCGGATAACCAGGGGGCTGGGGTTAAGGTAAGGACAACTGACATGAGGAAAAAAAAAAATAATATTTATGTTTTTGTATTTAAAAAGGCTGCTGCTGCTCAATGTGTTGGTAGTAAAAAATATTGTGGCGGTAGTAAAAGGTGGTAAATTCAACTTCACGATTCCTGCATATCTGAGCTATCTGAGGTTAACTGAGCTATCTGAAGCTAACTGAGGTGTCTGAAGTTAGCTGAACTTTCTGGAGCTATCTGAGCTATCTAAGGCTTATGGAGATTACTGATCTGACACTACCTGAGGCTAACCAAGCTATATGAGGTAATCTGAGGTATCTGAGACATATTGACCTATCTGAGGCCTGGTTGAACTCAACCTAGAAGGGTAACATAGGCCCCCCTTCCTGTGGACTCACCAACTGCGGGAGGAGTCATAGGAGTTGGGTGCGAAGGGAGCTGGGCAGTGGCCAGATGCAGGGACCCTGGTAGTTCGATCCTCCCCTGCAGAATCTAGCTCTAGAGATATGGAATGACACCTCTCTGGTGGGGAAGGAGCCTGAGTTGGTGCGCGAGGTTGAGCGGTTCCAACTAGATATAGTTGGACTCACCTCAATGCACAGCCTGGGTTCTGGAACCAATATCCTCGAGAAGGGCTGGACTTTTCCACTCTGGAGTTGCTCCGGGTGAGAGGCGCCGTGCTGGTGTGGGCATACTTATTGCCCCTCAGTTTGGTGCCTGTACATTGGGGTTTACCCCAGTGGATGAATGGGTAGCTTCCCTCTGCCTTTGGGTGGGGGGACGGGTCCTGACTGTTGTTTGTGCTTATGCACCAAACAGCAGTTTGGAGTACCCACACTTTTTGGAGTCCTTGGATGGAGTGTTGGAGAGCACTCGTTCCGAGGACTCCCTTGTCCTGCTGGGGGGACTTCAATGCTCGTGTGGGCAACGACAGTGGGACCTGGAGAGGCGTGATTGCAAGAAACGGCCTCCCAATCTGACCCGAGTGGTGCTTTGTTGTTGGACTTCTGTGCTCGTCATGGATTGTCCGTAACGAACACCATGTTTAAGCAGTAGGAGTGTCCACATGTGCACTTGGCACCAGGACACTCTCGGCTGTACTTCGATGATCGACTTTGTAGTCGTGTTGTCGGATTTGCAGCCGCATGTCTTGGACACTCAGGTGAAGAGAGAGGCAGAGCTATTAACTGATCACCACCTGGTGGTGAGTTGGCTCAGATGATGAGGGAGGATGCAGATCTGAGAAGCCCAAATGTTCTGTGAGGGTCAGCTTTGAACGTCTGGCAGAGTCCCCTGTCAGAAGGAGCTTTAACTCCCATCTCCAGCAGAGCTTCGACCATGTCCAGAAGGAGGCATTGACATTGAGTCTGAATGGGCTCTGTTCCGTGCCTCTGTTGTCAAAACAGCTGACTGGACTTGTGGCCGTAAGGTTGTCTGTGCCTGTCATGGTCGGAGTCTGAGACTATCTGAGCTATTTGACGCTAGCTGAGGATGACCAGGCTGACACTAACAGAGCTTTCTGAGGCTAGCTGAGCAATTTGAAACTAGCTGAGGCTAATTGAGCTACCTGGGGCTAACTCAGGCTATCTGATGCTAACTGAAGTATCTGATGCTCGCTGAGGCTAACCAAGCTATCTAACTGAGCTATCTGAGTCTGTCTGAGGCCAACTTAATTATGTGAGGCTATCTGAGGCAAACTGAACTATTTGAGGCTAACTGAGCCATCTGAGACTAACTGAGCTATTTTAAGCTAGCTTAGGTTAACCGAGCTATTTGAGGGTAAAAGAGCTATCTGAGGTTAACTGAACCATATGAGGCAATCTGAGGCAAACTGAGCTTTTTGAAGCAAATTGAGCTATCTGAGGCTAACTGAGCTATTGGAAGCTAGCTGAGGTTAACCAAGCTATCTGAGGCTAACTGAGCCATCTGAGGCAAACTGAGGCAATCTGAAGCTAAGGTTAATAGAGCTGGCTGATGTTGTGGGTGGAGCTAAAGCTGGAGGAGACAAGGTAATTAAAATCTGAGTCTGTGATGTCACAGTTCAGGACAAATGTCCTCAAAAACATCATTAACACTTTTATTTCTGTGTTTGTGATCTTCAGGAGAAATAAAAACAACAGAAGTAAACCAATGCTTCCCAAGGTAAGACCTCACCTGCACCTTCACCTGAAACACCCTCTGGTGTCTGTAAATGGCCTTTAACTGCATTTTCTATTCAGAACCTGCTGAATGTCAAGACTCTGCGTTACCTGAGTGGTGTGACACTCCACGACCGCATCACCAAGTCGCTACTGCACCTGCACAAGAAGAAGAAGCCGCCTAGTATCAGCGCTCAGTTCCAGGTGGGTGCTCAGAAGAGAAGCAGCTTGAACCCACCTGTGCAGGTGTCTGACTCCATGGGACAGAGCTAGAGTCAACCTGTACAGGTGTGTGAGGACTCTCAAGTGCAACCAATTTGGTTGCACATGCAATCAAATTTGTCAAAAGAACATAAATACACTCCAGTGGCTCTGGATGGATACTTCATCTCTGGTTGTTGCCTTTCCGATGGGGGCAGCCAACTTCCTCTCACAGTCCAAAGACATGCACATTAGATTTATTGGTGTTTTTGCATTTGGCATGAGTGAGAGTGTCACTGGGTGTTTTTCTACATGATGGCCCCGTGATGGACTGGACACCTGTCCATATGATCTGCCTTTACCTGAAAACAGCTGGGTTAGACTACAGCAGAAGTAAACGTTTATAGATAATGGATGGATTTATTTTTATCAAGCAGTTTTTTCTTGAAATGTTGCTTAAAACCCCAGAAAATAGGATAGTTTTAGGATCAGATATAGTCTGTCAATGTTCACAGAAGAAAAAAAAAACAATACATATTTGAATAAATATTTTTTAATTACTAATTTCTCTAAATGTATCGAACCAAATGGTAAATTTTTGTGAATCGTTACACACCTAGCCCTCCTGCAGCAAGAAGCAGGTGACCAAATTGTGCCTTTTTCACAGTATGTACACATTATGCTGGTTCTCCACCAGTGCAACATGTGCAAAATGTTAGTCTAGAGCCCTGTGTGTGACTCCAGGGGAAGGAGCTTAAGTCCACCTGTGCAGCTGTGTGTATGAAACATGACCTCACAGATGTTTGCTATTTTCAGGCATCTCTCAACAAGCTGATGGAGACTCTGGACCAGTCAGAGCCATACTTTGTCAAGTGTATCCGGTCTAATGCTGAGAAGGTAGGTCTGACTGCTGGACCCGTCCTGGTCCTGACCCTTGTTGATGCTAGTATTGTTTCTGTCTCCCTCTGCAGGCCAGAACCTGACATTAACAGTAAATGTCCCTGCTGTGGGATCAGTATAATTTGATCTTATCTGTCTTATATCTTATGTCTTTTATCTTATCTCTTATTTCTTTTATCCTATTTTTTTATCTTATCTTATATCTTATCTGATTTTTTATATCTTATCTCTTGTCTTGTATTATCAGTTATATCTAATATATCTAATATAATTTATCTTATTTCTTGTATCTTATTGTATCTCATATCTAATGTCTCATATCTTATCTCTTTTATCGTATGTTGTCTTATATCTTATTTCTTATACCGTATGTTATATCTTATCAAATGTGTTATATCTTATCTAATGTCTTTTATCTTATATTTTATCTAATGTCTTATATCTTATCTGATCTTTTATCTTATCTAATGTCTTATATCTCATCTAATGTCTTCTATCTTATCTCTTCTTATTTCTTATATCTTATTTCTCATATATTATATTATCTGTTATATCTAATATCTCATATCTTAGCTAATCTTTTGTCTAATGTCTTATGTCTGATCTAATCTCATATATCTTATCTTTTTAATCTAATGTCTTATACCTCATCTAATGTCTTGTATCTTATCTAATCTCTTATCTTTTTTATCTCATCAGCTGCCGATGCGTTTCAGCGACAGTCTGGTCCTTCGCCAGCTCAGGTACACAGGGATGCTAGAGACGGTCCGGATCCGCCAGTCTGGATATAGCGTCAAGTTCACCTTTCAGGTGGGTCAGTTGTTTAGCTTTCAGTCAGTGCCACCTGAACCCTCACCTGACTGGTCCGTTTGATTGTCCATGCATCTTGCAGGAGTTCGTGCGTCATTTCCAGGTGCTGCTGCCGCGGGGAACTGGTGCAACCAAGTCCGATATCAGGGAGTTCTTCAGACGGATCCACCTGCCACCTGCGGGGTATCAGGTGGGACTGACCAAGGTAGGCTCAGGTTCAGGTGTGGGTTTTTGCGGGGTCTCCTCTTCTGGTGTCTGAAGCTCACCTGTACCACAGGTGTTCCTGCGGGAGGCGGAGCGTCAGCGTCTCCAGACCCTCCTCCACCAGGAAGTCCTGCGGCGGATCATCATGCTGCAGCGCCACTTCAGGGCCGTCCTGGACAGGAAACAGTTCATCAACATGCGGCAAGCGGCAAGTGCCATCCAGGTGAGACACCTGGGGCCTCATGTACAAAAGGTTTGTTCGCACAAAAAAATGATGCAGTCTCGTTTCCACTGCAAATTTCATATGTATCAAGAATGAAATGACTGTGGAAACGTGCGGTGCCTCACGCAAACTTCATGGCTGGCGTACACAGATTTCTACAGCTGTTGTTACTTTGGCGACACTTAGAGGTGATGTTGGGAAACTGTTATCAGTCCTCAGACTGAGAAATTAACAATGATGAACAATTAACGCACCCATGTGTCTGCAATTACATGAGTGGATATAAAAGCATGCGCAAATTGGTACAATGTATTAAAAACAATGGCTGCTTTGGCGGTATTAGATGACATTGCAAATGGTACAATACAAGTAGAGCATGTGTTCAGAGACAGAGAGGATTTGCTGGCACACAATGACAACTGGCTTATCAGCCACTTTAGGTTCCCGAGGGCAATCCTCCTGGATCTGTGTGTAGAGCTGCACCCGGCGTTGGAGCGCAACA
This sequence comes from Arrhamphus sclerolepis, assembly GCA_037176975.1. Taxonomy (NCBI): domain Eukaryota; kingdom Metazoa; phylum Chordata; class Actinopteri; order Beloniformes; family Hemiramphidae; genus Arrhamphus; species Arrhamphus sclerolepis. The sequence continues at coordinate 6,650 of JBAMYA010045340.1, forward strand.
CAGCGAGGAGCTGGTTTTCCAAATGTAATTGGTTGCGATGCACACACATTGCTATAAAAACGCCATCACATATAAATTTGTATATGTCATTCGATCAATGTACACATCATATGTGATGTGCAACCATGATGTGCATTGAGCATGTGCTCCCCCAATTTCCATCCCGTCTTCACAGCATCGTTACTAGTCTGTGGTTGACATTAGTGACTTGCTGTTTTTTTGCTGGTTAAACTACAGCTTAAGATCTTTCTAACAAGCCTGATTGTCTCTGTGTGCAAAGAACTCATGTTAATAATGCCGTGTGTAAAGTGTGAAATGCCTTAATCAGCCTCACCTTACCTCCGGCGAACTTCTTCACTAATTTGCAACAGTCGTATGTAAATGGCTTACACTTATATAACGCTTTTCAGTTGCACTGTCACAGCTCTAAAGCAACACTAACCTTCACCCACTCTGAATATTGGCACAGGAGGAACTAGGGTTTGAATCACCGAGCTTCAGGTTCACGAGCGGACACTGTACCAACTTAGTCACCTCTTTTCCTCTCTGTCTCCTTTGCTGATGTGTTTGCTTTTCTCATGTCTCAGCATTGACAGCCTCACACACACTCTCCCATCCACTTTTCCTGTGTTTGTTGCTTAGGACAGCGTGCCAAAGAGCACTTTTTTGCACGCCTCCACTTCAGAGAGTAGCACCTCCTGTTCACTTTCAGTAAAGTTATTTTTTTGTCTCATCCTACTCATTATTTTCTTTGGTTTTCTGAGAGAGGAATCTCAGGTGCAGGGCTCATTCAAATATAATTTGCATATTTATATGGGGGTGTGGACAGTGAGAGGTCGGGTACTCGCTCATTTCCACATTGGTTGGGATGTTCAAAGAAATGTTCAATGTGCATTTTGGATTTGGTGTACATCATGTTTCAGTAGGAAATCCATGCAAGTCTTTGTACATGAGGCCCCTGAACATCTTCAGGTCCAGAACCAATCTGGTCTGATCACTGGAACCAGTTCAGAACCAGTAGTTTCAGATTATTAGCTATGTAGATGGTTTCTGTGTGTTATCTTTGCAGCGATGGTGGCGTCTCTGTCTCCTGAAGACATCCTCCTTGGATGTGGACGTGGAGAAGACAGCAGCGGTGTGTCTCCAGACGGCGTGGAGGTCCTATAGGGAGCGCAGGAAGTTCCTGCGACGGCGGGCGGCAGCTGTCGTCCTGCAGAGGAGCTGGAGGAACTGCCAACATCGCAGGACTGTTGCTGCTACCACCATCCAGGCGGTCTGGAGGGCGTTCAGAGATTGGAGGCGGTACCGAAGGACCATCAAGGCTGTGACCCGGCTGCAGGCCACTGCCAGAGGATACATGGCTCGACTCAGGTGACTGAAGGAGATGACCTGCTGAGAAGTTCAGAGAAGTTCAGGGGGTTCTTGTAGATCGAGAGTCAGAAATGTGGACCAGCATCTGGTCCGAGGTTGGGCGTGGTAACAGAGGAGGTTCAGGTAGATGTGGGACTGCATTACACATCCTAGCAAAGCCACTATCAGACAACTGCAACTAAATCTGGTTGGTCCAGAAGGTTCTGGGTTGCTAGTTGGTTCTGGTAGATGGTTCTGGTTCACGTCTTTGACCTCGTGTGGAAAAAGTTCTAAATGTTCTTGTGTTTGTGAGCAGAAACGTTACTGACATTCATCTTTCTTTTTGATGTGGTTCTAGGTTTGAAGATGTCAGCAGAGAGCCAGGTCCAGCAGCTGAAAGAGGTTCAGGATCATATGAGGACTTGCTTCTGTCAGAACCGGAAGTAGAACCCTATTCAGAGCTGAAGCTGCTGGATTCTGCTGATAAGGACGAGGACTCAGAACTATTCAGGAGCTCAGAAGAACCGAGCCAGAAGAACTGGTCCAAACGAGAGAGCCGACGTATGAGGGAATTGGAGCAGGCTCAGTTTAGCCTGGACCTTCTCAGGGTTCGGACAGGTAACGTGGGGGTGTCCCTCCCAGAGACCGGGGTTTCCAAGACCAGTTCCTGTCAGTTGGAGGACCAGCATGGACCAGGGTCTCCAGCTCCCCATGACAGATCCAAATTGCTGGATGTGGAGGCTGTTGGTTCTGGACGTCCTCAAGATCCTGGATGTCCTGGATGTCCTGAGGATCCTGGAGATTCTGGAAGTTGTAGAGGTCTTGGAAGTTCTGGAGGTCCTGAAAGTTCTGGAGGTCCTGGAGGTTCTGGTTCCAAGCCAATTGGTACCCAAGAACTGAAGCAATCAGTGGAGGTTTTGAGAGACTCAAACCACAACAAAGCATCAGTGATGGAGCTGGACCAGCTGGATGGGCCTAGGGCCACATTTTATATTCCCTCTGACCAAAGTCCAGCTCATGAACCAGAACCCGACAGAAGAAGGGAGTACACATCCAGAAGACCTGTGGTGGTCCTGATCAGCATGCAGAAGGAAAGTCCTGTGGAGGCTGGGGAGCTGCTGGCAGCTCAGAACCTCCACTCTCAAGCTGGGGAAACCGATTCCCAGATGGCCCCCCTTTCTGGTTTAGATATCCAGAAGGAAAAGCTTGGTGGATCTTCTGACCTGTCAAAGATGAACAGGTCTACCCCTGCAGATGTGACCAGATACGACCCCTCAGACATCCAGGACTTTCTCCAGCTGAAGTCCGTGGTTGTTCCCAGTCCTGGCAGGACCAGCCGGTCAAGACCACAGGGTCCCACTCCAGTTCTGGAAACTCAACCTCAGAAGCCCCAGAAAAAGAGCTCCAGCCAGACTGTGGTGGTGGACATGGTGGAGAAGCCTTCCAGCAGCATCTTTTCACCACCCCGACGCAAACTACCGTTCTCCAAGTAGGTCCAGACCAGTAGATCCAGTCCAGTGGGTCCAAATGGTCCAGTAGGTTGACTCCAGTAGATCCAGAAGGTCCAGTAGGTCCACACTGCTGGTTCCAGTAGCAGTCCAGTAGATCCAGACTAGTGGGTCCAGTAGGTCCAGTCCAGTAGATCCAGACCAGTAGATCCAGTCCAGTAGAACTAGTAGATCCAGTGTTCCTGATTTAGATAATAAATAAAGTTTCCATTACATGAAACTTCTTGTGACTTAAAGCCAAAATATGATTTTTATAACAAAAACAAAATGTTTTTTTGGTCCAAAAGTCGTAATTTTGTGAAATTTGACAAAAAATTATTTTGATGACAATATTCATTATTTACATTAAAAAATGTTTTTTTTTTGCAGTTTCACAAAAATCACAAAACAGTTTAATTTATGTCAGAAAGCTGTGATTTTGAGAAAGAAATGAAAAAAATTCTGATTTTTGTGAAGAAGAAAAGATGCAGTTATTTCAGCAAAACAAAAATTGTCATAAGTCATAAAGTTGTTTCTTTTTTGTTACATTAAATGAATGTGCAAAAAGTTTTTTTTCTCCAAAAACTGAAATAAAATTTTGTTTTCTTATGTCAAAACATTAACAGTTTTGTGAAATTGTTTGCTTTTTTAATAAATTTTTGGATGTAAAGTTGCAATTTTATATCAAAGGGTTGCTATTTTACAAAATTGGCTATTTATATGACAAGAATATTTTATCTTTGGACATAAAGTTTAGATTTTATGATAAATGTAGCTTTTTTAAACAAATTTGATAAAATATGTGATTTTTTTTTACAGTAAAAATAGTTTAATTTTAGGAAAAAAGTAAAATGCAGACAATGAGTGTCTTTGTGTGTCAGTGTTTTTTATGTAAATATTGGTTCTGAATAAACAAAGAAAAAAAGCTGAATATTTAAGTGTGTTTGTGTTTCAGGTCTGATAAGGACCTTGTGAACCAGGAGAGGTCCCTGTCTCTGTCCCTGCACAGGGACCAGTCCAGACCTGGATCCAGAACCAGAATGGTGAGAAGCTCTATCTGAACTCAATCCAACAAAGTTCCTAGTGTTTATGTTTAGTGTCTAGCTGAATTCATCTGACTTTCAAAGAATTCATGATTTTATTCTTTTTTCTACAGACGCAGGTAAACAGTTATTCCCTGTGTGGCCATCAGGTGGAGCCCTATGGAGTTAGAGCAGTCTCAAAATTCACAAATGTGCAGCACGATTTACAAATGCACAGAACAATTCACAAATGCCCAAATCCCCTGCTGTGCCTTCAACTCACAAATACATTTTTTTAAAACGCGGAATCTTCCTTGTTTCAGCCAGTCATAAGGACGCACCCTACGTGGGAAATGATTTGCTCATAAGCCAATCACATTAAACCATTCAAACATCTCTATCCCAGACAGCACATACATCTGGCCAATATCGCCCATAAGACAGTACATTGGCCCACTAATTATTTTTATATTTTTATCGGCCAAATGTTGCATGGAGAGCGTTTGCTCATTGGCAAGTTATCACCCAGATGTCGGACCAAAATACAAGAATACCATGGGCCGATGTTTCCATCATATTCCGCTAGCACGGCACTTTTGCTGTAGGACCTTTAGCTCAACAGGCTGAGTAACTGTCTAGCACTCAGAAGGTAGTGAGTTTAAATTCTAACTTTGCAGCACAGCACAAGTTTATAAACATCGGTCCATGGTATTCTTGTAGTATTCTCCATGGTATTCTCACTATTAGAATACCATGGACCGATTGTTCCATTTGGCGATAAAACTTTTTTTTTATCTGGCAGACGTGGGCAAAATGTATGTGTGCTGTCTGGGGCGCGCCAATGGCAGTGGGCCGACCCAACTCTGACCAAGCCCACAGGTTTGATGATCTGGGAAAATAACTGAAAAGATCCACCTCTTCTGCCGATGTTTATCAGATGTTATAATTAGCGGGCCAATGTACTCTTATGGCTAATACTGGCCAGATGTATGTGTGCTGTTTGGGATAGCGCTGTTTTTAATGGTTTAATATGATTGGTTTATGAGCAAATCATTTCCCACGCGGGGTTTGTTCTCATGATTGGCTGACACTTTGAAGATACAGGTTGATGTTATACCTGCTGGGCATTGCTGCCTGACGCACCTCCACCGGTGCCTTGGAGCAAGTGTGCTCCCCCAATACACCTGTGGGCATGAACGGGTCATCAGCTGGGGACCACCAGTCACGGATGTTTCGCTCCTTTAACCCCAGTACATCTCTTGGTGGCGGAGCGATGGCAG
>JBAMYA010045341.1:0-11788 GCA_037176975.1 Arrhamphus sclerolepis
TATAATCTGAGCCAGTGGGAGCATGTAGATGTTAAACAGAAGAGGCCCCAGGATGGAACCTTGGGGAACTCCACATGAAATTCTAATTTAAAACAGACTTTTTGTTATTTAATCACAAATGTTACAAAATTCTGACTTTCTAACTTAGATCTTAACTTTTTTTTGCAAAATTTTGACATAAAATTACAGTTGTAAACAGTTGTAAAATTTGAAGATTATGTATAATTTCAACTTTTTGTCCTGAAATGAAATAAAAAGTAAATATTACAAAACTTGTTTTTGCTGTTAAATTTCAGATTTGCCAGATTTGGCCCACGAACCTTGAGTTTGACACATGTGAAGCAAGTGGTAGAAAGGTTCTATGGATCATCTGTTCTTCATGAACCTCTATAACAACATGTATTTATGTAATTTGCTGGTCTGGACCATGAAGGTGTGTAAAAATACAGTGCAAAAAAGGAAAGACATAAGCTATAGTGGAACAACTGTTGCACCAATAAAACCATTTTCAATCAATTTGGAGCTCATTGCATCTCAAAATAGTTGTCAGTCTTTCAAGGATTGGACTTCTCAGTAAATGTACCGCAGGGTCAAACCATGAAATATTCATGGGTGCAAAAGACAGGAGCCCTCAGACTTCACTGAGTCCATGACAGCACAGGTGGAAGACTCAACAGTTAGGGTTTGCTTGGAAGGGCTTCAGAGTGAAAGTAACTTCTGTCTAAAAAGAACATGGAAGGTTTGCCGAAACCTGCATGTGAATCGATGTCCTTTGGACAGATCAACAGACCAAGGTGGAGTTGTTAGCCCCATGTCACCAGGCCAAACAGCTACAGAATTTCAGCAGAGACACCTCACATCTACTATCAAGCATGGTGGTGGAAGGTTGCCGATTTGGGATTGTGTGGCACCTTGAAGTCATTGCAAGAAGTCCATGAACTTCACAGGAAAGTGTGGTTGAAATCGGTCACACAACAGAACAAGGGTACAAATCAAAACAAGAAAATGTATGAGGTTGAAACACAAACGTATTAAAACAACACCACTTAGGATTATGTTTTTTAGCGTCCCTCTTTAGTTGAGTAACGTAATTGTGTGAGCCCCCTTACAAGCAACGCAACATCAGTGCATTTGTTGATGAGCTGATGACAGGAGAACCAGTGAAGAACCGCTGGCTCTGCTGCAACATTCGTAACAATAATGTATGTTAGATAGCTTCATCTTGTTTGACAAAATTGTCAATGCCAGCAGCAGAGCTAAGAGCTAGTTCTCAGTCAGTCACGTCAATGATATATAAATTTATCTGATGTGGTGCATAAAAACAAAACAGAAATAAAAACAATTCAGTTGTCATGGATGTAAAATCTAAGAAAAAAAACTATTTTTGTACTAGACTGTAAATATGTTTAATTCTGCTGCAAAGTTCACACTTTTAACATGGGGGTCAATGGTGATTCGCTCGATTTTTAACTGCAACAAAACGTACTTCCTGGATGAGCTTCAACCAAGCGGGATGGTTGCTGCTTGTGTAAAACTAGTTGTATACATTGGCAGCTGGGGGTAGGGCTGTGTGTGTGTGTGTGTGTGTGTGGGTGTGTGTGTGTGTAAGATGAACTATAAATTATTTGTGGGGGTGGGGGATGGGAGGGAAGTTGGGGCCATAAGCTGGACATCAAACATCATGCAATAAAACTTGCACTGTCATGTTTTTATCATCTTAGAAACATCTCAAAGATTAGATCGTCCTTACCTTTTAAAGACACTGAGGTGATTTTCTTTTTTTTCATTCTTTCATTTCATCTTTAGCTGGATTACTGTAACAGTCTTTTTACTTGGCTTAACCAAAAATCCCTGGACAGACTCAGAAATCTTTTATCACATTACACCCAATATTAGCATCATTACACTGCCCGTATGTTTTATGATTGATTTTAAGATTTTATTGATGGACAGAGCTTTTTATTGACAAACAATGGGTGTTTTAGTTATACATTGATGACTTTGCTTGATCCGTTGTTTTATTTTATTATTGTCATTATCATTGTTATTATTTGCATTATGATTTCCGTTCCGTTCTGTTGCCTTAAGTATCAACCTAATTAAAAAGTTGATATGAGACCTTCACAAAGCTGCAAAAAAGAAAGAAAAAAAGCCCAAAAAGCTCAATATAACTTTGTAAAGAGGAATGGGCCAAAACTCCACTGATGAAGTCACACAGGAAATGATTACGTCAAGTTAAAGTGGACCTAAAGACTACTGAATCATGGGTAATTTCTTTTTGGCTTTACGTTTGTTAAATAAATAATTGCACAGTAGGGGAAAAAAAGTGATATGTTGTTGTTTATGTGAGGTTGTATTTTCCCAACACCAAAAACCACTGCAATCAAATTATTTTTTAATTATGTTTTTACGCAGAAAGATTGAAAGAGGGGCTGCAACGTTTTTCTGCATGACTGCAGGTGACTGAGGACTACATGCATGGTCTTGGGGAAAAGAGTTAGCATTTAGCTCGCCAGCATTCTGAGAAGATGTGAGAGGTCTGTTCTCTTTTAAGACTGCTGCTATAGCAGGTGCAGTGCCTCAGAGCTCTCTGAAGCACAAGTTACATTATTATAAAGTGCCTTATATCACATAAAATCTTGAGAGTGCACACATAGAGAGGGGTACGCTGTGATGAATATAAATGCATATATACGTGTTTGTGAGAGACAAAGAAAGCTAAACCCCTGCAGATGCCAGTCAATCTCCTGAAGGAGCACCATTTAAGACTCCCTTGCCACTCGAGGACCATTACTATAACTCACCCACTCTCATGCACACAGTCACCAGATTCCATGACCGGTGAATGTGCACTTTATTAGCAGATGGAGAAGTTCCCCCTGTGTGCTGCTGCGCTATCAGCCTCTCACTGAATGGCTTTTATGATGACGTATTGGTTCGGGCCAAGGCCTGTCACATCAGCGCTGTAACGGATGAAAAATTGCTGGGCCCCACACAGCAATGACGAGGCATTTGTTGAGTAATAATGGGATAGTATGCCGATTTTCCCGCTTCAGGGCATCATGTCTTTAGAGCTGCTGATGTTTTGTGCACTACTGAAAGAAAATGCAGCAGCTTACTTTCCTTTGGCCCAGGGTGCAGGAACTACGGGGAGTGTTGGGGTGCTGAGAGGAGGTTTGCGTTTCTCTCAAATCTGCAGCTAGGCTCAGCCAGCTATCTGAACCAGGAACAAGGTTTCAGGTTTTCCTGAGTGATATCACAGCAGAGGTTGCAGTGTAATTAATCATTTATCCATTACTGTGGCTGACAGGGTTATAAAACTGCAAGTTTATTCCTCTCTATGATTTTCATGCTCACTGGCAACTCACATAACTGTTATAATTGCATTGAGCATGTGTGAATTGTAATAAGAGGACTGTGTGATATCAATCTGGAGGTGCTGTGAACGACAAAAATCTGAAAATAGTAAAAATTGGGATTTATGACATGATGGATGCTTGATGTAAACCAGACGTTTACATACTTACAGAGGTTTGCATACACTGCATAAATGACTATGATTAACACAAGTATTACTGTTGCTAAACACACACACACACACACACACACACACACACATACACAAAAGAAGATGATTCCTTGCACTGTATAAAGAGACACATAACCTTTTTTTCCCTCATTGTCTGACATCAAATCTAAACTGACTAAACTTTTTCTCTTTTAGGTGAATTAGGATTACCAAAATTATTTATATTTGCTAAATTCCAGAATAATGATGTTTTGGTTTTAAATAATTTCTTGACGGTCAGAAGTTCAAACACATTTCCTTCGTATCAAGTATCATCGCCTTTAAACTTTATGACTCGGGTCGAACATCCAGAGTTTCCTTCCACAAACTCCAACTTCCTGGCTGAGGTCTTGAGATGTAGCTTCAGTATTTGTACATGGTGTTCTTTCCTCATGATGACATCTGTTTTGTGAAGTACACCACAGCATGATGCTGCTTCCTCCGTGCTTCACAGCTTGGATGGTGTTCTCAGGCTGGCAAGTTTTCCCCCTTTTCCTCCAAATGCAGCAATGAATTTTTCTTTTGTTCTGGAGTTTTGAGCGCTATGATAGTGGACATTCTCGCAGTGTTTATATATGTGTACAGTTGTTTGAACAGAAGAACATGGCACCTTCAGGCATCTGTGAACCAGACTTCTGGAGGTCCACAGTCCTCTTCCTGATATCTTGGCTGATTTCTTTACATTTTGATGTTGTACAAGGAAGCAGTGTGCTTGAGGTGTTCCTTAAAATACCATCCACAGGTGTGCCTCCAATTCACTCAAATGTTGTGAGTCAACCTATCAGAAGCTTCCAAAGCCATGACATCATCATCTGTACTTTCCCAAGCTGTTTAAATGCATAGTCATTATTTTGAAGAAAGTAGTTCTCTCTTTCATTAACTTGGCAAGTTTAGTCTGATTTAATGTCAGACAAAAAGGTCACATGTCTTTTTGTACATCTGTTAGTAAACTTCTGGTTTCAACAGTATATACCACCAGCACAGCCGTTAATTAGGATTTTCACGAACTTGTGCATAAGTACTTCAGTTACGTGCTACATCGTGCTTTTCCTCTGAAGGATTTATTCAGCTTTCTTAATTAGTAATTATGTTGAATCGTCTGGCTCCATCGCAGCAGAGTATTGAAATAAATTAAGACAAAGCGCAGCTCTTTTATGGAATTCTAAGGTACTTTTATTTTATTTGAATGTTGCAGCTTTACATGTTTTTCTTTCTAAATATTACAGAAGAATTTTGGAGTTCAGATAATTCTAGTTTTAAAGTTACTTTATGCAACAATAATACTTCTGACCACAAAAAGAAGACTAAAGTTGATGTTTTTGTCATCAGGTCAGTCCATCCCATCTACATTTTTATAAAATAAAGACTTTCAGGCAAAGTATATTCGGAGGTTCACATGTGGATATTACATTTCAAAGTATTTAGAAAGGGTGAATAAAGGAGGCACTCATTTTTATTAAAGATAAACTTTATTCATCCCACAGGAAGTTGTTGTTCCAGAGTTTCAATACAAAGGATGCACAAGGAATCCCATAAAGAATAAAAATAACAATATAATAGCCATATAATCATACAGAACATCTGCAGCATGATCCTGTAGATGTTAAAAGACCTGAAGAAGAAAAAGGCAACTCTGCCTTTCTTGTAGAGGGCATCGGCATTGGCTGTCCAGTCCAGTTTATTGTCAAAGTGGACCCCCAAATACTTGTAGCCGTCCACAATGCCCACCTCAGAAACTTTGATGTTGATGGGGTTGGAGGGATACTCTTCTTCCGCAGCTCTTTATTTTTTCCTCCGTTGAGTTGCAGGTGGTTCTGTCCACACCACTCCACAAAGCTGTCCACCACACCTCTGTGTTCAGTATTCTGGTCATCGGTGATGCAGCCAACGATAGCAGAGTCATCCAAGAACTTCTGCAGATGGCAGGATTGTGAGTTACCTGAAATCCAAGGTGTAGAGTGTGAAAAGGGGCACACTCTTCACCTCAGGGGTGAGAGGATCGTCCCCTGAGGAGCCCCTGTGTTGCTCAATATGGTGTCCGAAATAGTGTTCTGCAGCCTCACACACTGTGGCCAACCTGTGAGATAGTCTCCAATCCTTGAGACCATAGACTCATTCACCTGCATGTCCAAGATCTTACTGCAAGCAGGTCTTATAGTGTTAAAAGCACTGGAAAAGTCAAAAAGCATGACTCTTACAGCGCTGCCTGCCCTGTCCAGGTGCGTGTAGGCTCTGTGCGGTTGGTAGATGATGGCGTCGTCAACTCCAGTGCGTGGCTGGTATGCAAACCCTAAGGGGTCCTGGTTTGGTTCCACTGATTTGACGTGCTTTAGGTCCAGCCGCTCCAGTGACTTCATGGCATGTGATGTCAAGGCCACGGGTGGGGTTTGGGTGGTTGTTTGTCGGTACCGGGATCATGCATGCAGTTTTCCACAGAGCAGGAACAACCCTCATGCTCAGTATCAGATGGAAAATGTGCCGAAAAAAACATCACACAGCTGGCCCGCATATCCTGTGGGGTGGGGGGTGGGGGTGATGATGAGGAGGAGAAGGAGGGGAGTAGTCTAGGAGGTGTAATGACCCCTGGAGGAGTGTAAAGAAGCTGTATGTAGAAATATCACTTCTGACCACATGAGGGCAGCACATGCCACAAAAGTTCATGTGTCAGCCCCTGGCCCGTAGACGTCGCAACCGCTCATTATGGGGGGGGCGTGTCCCCACCACTTTTCAAAATCGTCCATTTGGACCCTCCCACTTTTTCCATCTAAACATATTGTCAAGTCCAGCTGGGTTTAACAAAAGGACGAAGGAGGAGGACCTCAGTAAACTGTCGTTTAATTAGGAAACAGAAAAAGTTACTGTTGGCTGCAACGACGCCAAACACGCCAGAAAAAAGCCGCGGCTCCGTCGCTGATCTGCTTTAAGCACCGAATTGCTCACACATACAAAAAAACACGCGTCCCACCTCCTTTCCTTCCTCATCCAATCACACGCCAGCTTTAGGCTTGTAGCATTCAATGTATCTCACACAATCAGAAACAACCAAACATGTTTATCAAAAGTGTAAAATCATTCTGAAGAGCTGCAGAGTCGCACTAATCCACCCAGCACTGTTTTTAGTGCTTCACCAAAGAATCAAATGACTTGATTGATAAAAGAATATCAGCACCATTGAAACTCGATAATGGATTTTCCTGGTTACCTGCAACCATCCACCAGTTAGCGAGCATAAACAAAGCTAGTTCACATTATAACCTCAACTTCATCAACGTCTTTGGAAGTTTACATGTGAAGTGAACCATCAATGCTGGAAAAGGTAACCTCAGCCCAATTAATACCTCACAATGTCAATCTTTTGCTAAAACTGCATTCCGTATTCCGTAAAATACACCCATAAAGTCATCGCTGGTGTCTTGCAAATAATGATAAATTGTGTCAAAATAAATTTAGTAACAAACGGGCAGTTGCATCTATGGACTCCCTGAATGAGGACTTAATATTGAATGAAATATTTATTTTCATGGTCAAAGTAGATTACTAACAACCTGTTAAAAAGCACCAGAATAAAGAAAACCTCATTAAAAGTTTTGTGAGGGAGGACCCTCAAACCCGTCACCAGTGCCCCCCTCCCGACTTTTCAGATGCTTCCGACGCCAATGTCCTAGCCTAAAAGACAATAAAGAGGACAAGTCTAGTGGGATAAAGTGGTTTTACAGGACATGCTGGACAGTCCCCCACCTATCAGCACAGTTGTATTCGTGGTTCTCTTGTCAACACAGCAGATCCATATGCCCCCGTGTGGTTAGAATTGGTATTTCTAGGTGTAGTTATATATTAGTTATAGACAATAAAACACACATACGATCAATTCATCTAAAATACAAGAATTTGTAGAAAATGCCATAACTATCATAAATATGAGCTGGAGAGAAGCACTGCCACACAATGATGTCTGTTTGATGTGTGAAGTCATCTTTTCTTTTTAATTATTACCATCCGATAACCCATTATTAGTGCGATTAAAACCCTAATAATCAGTGAACTTGAGTTCAACTGGAAACATGTTACATTTCCTTGTAATGAAAAAGCCAAGTCCAGGTATTTATTATCAACTAAAACAAAATGGCACAGGTTTGTGTACTATGATTTGACGCTTTGTATTTGTAGCTTTGTATTTCCACTCGTGATTATTGGCTGCCGGTCGCACAGTTCAATCAACATGAAGCCGGACTGTAAATTTAGCAAATCCACGTTTTGACTTGCTTGTTCAGTTTAGCTTGTGTGAAGCTGCTTATTAACTCGCGTCATGCTGTTTCGTCAGTCTGCTTCTCAGTAGGAACGTTTTTGGCTGGAAAGCAGTTTAGTTCCACTTCTGACATCTGACATGTGTTCACAGAGAAAACACAGGTGTGCAGATTTACTTCATTTTCAGAATCCTGGTATTGTGCGTGCTGGATTACTGTCAAAGCATAACGAGACAGATGAATAGAAAAAAGTTGCAGTTAATGTCACTGGTAAAAACTCTGCTTTTCTTCTATTATGACAAGTTATAAAGTCTCATTTGACTCATTCTACTTCAGTGCCAGCAGTTGGACATCAGTAAGAATTATGGATGGGATGTGGAATTCCCTGTCAAAGTGTCTAAATTTGATGAACAACATTATATATTATACTCGATATGTAAAATTTCATTAAATGCTGCAACAAAGCCAGGAAATTTACTGTAGCACTTCACTAAAGTGTCCCAGGGGAAAGATTACGAAGTACGTCAGAGCAGAACATGTTATAGACCATTTTTTTTCCTATAATAACAGTATTAACAATTACCCAACCTTTAAGAACACGTGTAAGTGATTATACTTACACTATGACACTTTTTGTCACATTGAGTGACTATCTTCTCATCATGTGGCACAAGATAAAAAGTCAAGCTGTCTTCACACAGTCCTGGCTCCGTAAACTGGTAAACAGAGTGGGGGCGGCCTGCCCTCCACTTAATGAGCCAGCATGCTTAATAACCATCTGTAATGGAAGGTCACAGGACAACACGGAAGTGAGAACTCATTTTATCTCTCCGTAATGAAGATCATGACATGGACAAGAAGAATTCAGAGGTAACTTAGAATGACTTACAAGCTGTTAATAAAGGGAATGTGCTCTTTTTTAAAAATGGTAAAATAAGTCACGTCATACACGAAACCGGCATTCTGACATCTGTACAACTCTTGCTACGTACCAGTAAAAAAAAACAACAAAGGAGGACAAGACACAAATGAAAGTCGTTGAGGTTGCACGATATTTGTGCTTGTTAAGTACCACCTAATTTCATCCTCTGCCCGAAGAGTTAAAAGTTCTTTAATCTCTTTTCAATTTCCAAATGTCACACTGGGTTATGGGAAGGGGCGATGTGCCTTATATCCACAAGGGGTCTCTCCTTCTTCATGTCTCTTTCAATCCCCCAGAAAGGTGGAAAAAGAGGGGATCTGCATTTACAGCTTCCTGGAAAATGGCAGTTGCATACATGCACAGAGACTGGGAAAAGGTAGGAATGTTCCACAAAGAAAAGTTCCTAAGTGCCTAGAGAATCTTTAAATATATAAATAAGTAAATAAAACTCTTGGTGGAAACACATGTTTAATCAAGCAGCCAAAATTAGCATCTACAATCTAGCTAGTCTGCCCGAAACAAAGGTTTGACGACTTCTTTTTTCAGCTTTTCCCTTTAGGTACTCTTGTCTCTACAGTGAATCTTCTCACCCTGTCTTCTGCATCTTCATCTCTGCTTCCTTTTCCTGTTCAGCGCTGTAGCCATTAAACCAAACAGAAGCGCTACCATCATGTAAACCTTCTTCACTGTCACCGCTACGTTTCTATCATGAATAACTCCATCCACTCCAACCTGCCTGGACCCTCATTTTCACTTCTCGTCGAGACTTCCCATTGCTCTGCTCAGTTGAGCTCAGTTACTTAAACTCCTGCACCTTTGTCACCTCCATTGCTTTCTGCATCCTCACCATTTTGTCTACTTCCCTTTGATTCTTTCCGTTTTCTTCCACCCACCCCTCATGCTCAGTGAGGATCATAATCCATGATGCTTGATGCAGTCCCACTCCCACATGAACCTGCTCTGTTACTCCTACTACACAGCTCATGCTGTCACACTGCCCTCATACATTGAGGACAAGAAACACTTTAAAGTAAGGTGAAGTAGTTCATTGAACAAAAATTAACCTCCACATTATTAACATTAATCAAGAGAAGCTTAAACATTCATTTATAAACCCTCCACTCTCAAAGGTCCCACTGCACATTACAGTTTTTGTCCTTTTGTTAATTACCTGTTCACAGTTTCCATACAGCATAAACAAGTGGAGAATTTGCTACAGTTAATTGGCAACATTTGTTTAAAGCAGAGGGCAGTACCAACAAATACAATGCATGAACAGTGGTACTGTTCACATACGGAACAGGAGCATAGTGCCTCAAAGCCTTTTCAGTTGTGGGCATAAATTTCTACTATAGTCATCAGGAGAATCCAGAGTTTGACGCTTTACAGTTGTGACTTGTTTTTGTTTTGGGGTTTTTTTGCATCAGGCAATTAAAGTTCTTCTCCTTATCTTGCCTACTGTGGAGACATCATGAGAAGTCGTCTCTGAAAAGTTCGGCTTGCTCATTTGTGGAAGATGGCCGCTTCTTTCTGCTCAGATTCATGGTGGTTTTGTCTGCTCTGCTGACCCAGCTTCACAGAGGAAAACATGATCAAAATGTCACATCTGCTTCTCCACCGAGTCACTGTGTGCTCAATATGCTCCTTCATTCTGATTATCTGCAACAAACCTGAGTGAATCCACAAATGTTGCTGCAGAAGCCAGATGGTTTCAGTGATGTTTTTTTTTTATGAAAACAGATAAGAAAGAAAAGACTGTCTACTTCAAAAAAGGAAATAAAAGAATATGGAATTCATTCTTATTTTTCTGCAAATTTATGGCTAAGAGTAAGAAGCAGCGTCAACTCCTCTACTGGGAGAAAACCTTTAAGCCCAACAGTAGCAAGGAAGAACTTCCCTTCAAGCAGGAAGAACAAGAAATGAGGAATGGTATAAGAAAAATGTGTTTATCAGTCCTTTTTGAACATAATAATTGCTTGTAATCATGTCCTTACATTGTTTGCCAAGTGTCCTGCGGGGAGAGGCTGTATTCAGATAAGCTGTTGTCAAAAGATAAACTCTGTCACTGGACTTGTACTGGTATATCACCACTCTTGCTCATAAGTACAGCTTTATACGTGTGTATTGGGTAAAGTGATGAACTTTCAGATGTGAGGCAACTCTTGGAACTGTCCTAAGGTGCAGCGAGGTGATGAAACTGCTTTCCCGTGAAACTACTTGCCACATATACGTGGTGCTAGCAGAGACTAAATCGTACTTTCATATTGCAACAGTGTGTGTGTGACTCCCTCTGCAGAGATCCAGTCTGGGACCCGGCAGGTTGATCAAGAATAAGAGATTAATACTGCAAGAAGTAATTTGGATCATTTTGAATGAGAGTTCTGTCAACCATACAGTACGTCAGCTTCTCACATTTAAACACCTGAAGCTGGGTTTTTTGCAAAGACGGGGTATTTCTGCAGGCTGACTATTTTTTACCCAACTACAATTAGATTCCTTAACAACGCTCCTAACTGGTTATTGACACAACTGTGTCATAGAATAACACAGTTTTTGTCATAAAGCCAGAACGCAGAAAAGACTGCCCACAGTTTGCTCTGTTTTTCATCTTAAACCTAAAGACTCGAGTTGCTCCCCAGAGAGCAAAATATGAGTGAATCAACGTTGAAGTATGGTTCAGCAGACATACCGAATCCATGTTGAAGCCTGGCATTTAAATTACACAAAAAGTGGTCGTTAGGTTTTCAACCATAACTGACACTATATCAATGTTGATTCAACCATCATCTAAATTTGGATCTACATGCACATTTTAGTTTATTTTTGTATTGAATCAATGTTAGGAATCAATACTGATTCAACTTTATTGTAATGGTAATCTACATGTACATTTGTGATGATTTTATATTGAATCAAAGATAAGGAATCAATATTGATTCATGTACATTTGATATTTCAAATATTCTACTTTTCTAAAGCCATTTACTACGTGAAGCCCATTAGAAAAGTTTAGTTTTTCACCAGTGAGTTCCTGCTGAAGGTCTGCATCATAAC
>JBAMYA010045342.1:0-11787 GCA_037176975.1 Arrhamphus sclerolepis
GTGCATCTTGGGAGTATCAAGCTCAAGTTCCACATTTCTGAAACAAGCTGTTTAGTCATGATTTTTTCATTAATAACACATTTGTTGCACAACACACTAGTGAGCGGTCTTCGTTGTGCGTCTGGAAGACATTAATATTAAAATGTGAGTCATGTAAAGTATCAAAATGATGAAAAAGATCATTTGATTGTAAAGAAAAAGAAAGAATGAGTGGTTTTGTTGATTAAACAGAAATGTTTCTCTGGTTTAACCCCTTCATGACCACATTCTTGAATAAACCTCCAATCAGTATCCATGTGGGGGATCAATAAGTAGAGTAAAAGAATTTTCACGAGGCCATATCTGATATTTTTCAACAAAAAATGGAATTTACATTAAAAATAAATAAATAAATAAATCACAATTTTGTGACATTTAGGAGTGTACGATTAAAAAAAAAACTATTTGTGATTTTAAAAGGAAAAAAATGATTTTAGGACAAAAAAATTAAAATTTCATGACAAAGGTTGCAGTTTTTGTGAAATCTTTAAAGAGTTTGTGATACAATATGACCAAAAAAGAGAGAGCGAAAACTCCAGACGCTGGATTTGGGTGTTTTGGAAACGTTTAGACGTTTGGACTCATGGTGTTGAAGATTTCTTCACATTATCTCTGACAAAATGATTTTTTTTTTCCCCACAATCACATGCACCTGAACAAGGTTCCACAAAACAGTCCCACACCATGGTGCTCCTGCTGCCGTGCTTCACTGTGGGAACTGTTTGGGAACTTTTAAACATGTCCAGGTTCGCTTTTATTCTGGAAACTGAAGCAAACAGGAGCATTGACACTGATCACTAATCATCTTGACCTTAACTGTGAGAATTGAATCACAGATACTTCAGAGATTTTCATGTTTATTTATGTGGAATAATTGAGAAATGTTGGTAAATAATTAATTTTCACCAAACTGATTCATGAATGTGCGTCAGAAGGTTGACAGACGGGGATTAAATGTCGATGAAAAATGCTGGAAATCCCGCTGAGACGCCAGCTCTGGTTTCCAGCATCTCCAGGTCCAGCCTTCTGGTGGGAGTCGCTGCAGAAATGTAAAGGTGGCAGCTAACAAATTACCCAGCACCGAGGGGAGGCGGCCCAACATCTGTACAGCACCTGCACCGATCGATGCCAGGAAATGGAACAGCGCTGGAAATGAGGGACGTGGAAGGGGGGCGGGACTGTCTGGGGAAAAAAGGAACAACAGCAACTGTGGCAGGCGATTATCATAATGAAAGCTGCATCAATTAAAGAGGTCAATCACCACACGGCTGCCACCTTCCTCTGCAGATGGTAGAATTTGTTCAGGGCTTCCGCCTCTTTCCTGACACCGCTCAGGGACTGAGCAGGAGCTACAACACTGTCACACACCAGCAGATGTAACAGCAGGATTACAAGCAATCAGTCTAAAGTATCACATGCTAAAATATGCAAACACCTTCCTCATCTGATGACTGCTGTCGATCCTGATGCTCCAGCGAAAAGCCAACCTGCTTCCTGCTGAACTGAAAGCAAACCAGTACAGAAGAAGTACCTGCAGAAATAAACATGTTTATGTAAAAACTCTGGGGGAGCCAGACCCTAGTGGTGAGTGGAGGAACTACAGCTGTCAAGCTTCAGCCTGGATGTGGGGATGTCATCTTGGAGTCATCGTGGTGACAGTCCCAGCAATGTCACTGGTCACCCGAGTTACAGCGGTCATGGACAGTTTTTAATGGGATAAATCTTGTACGACTATAGGAAGTGAATTTGAATTCTTTATATCTGAATGTGAATGTGTAGCCATCAGCAGCCCAGCGCTCGGGTTTGTGCAGAAAAAAAAGGGTTAACATGTCTGACAGGACGCGTCATGCATTCAGAATGATGTTCTCCAGGGCAGCTGCTCGCGTGTCGCCTTTCCAGGCTCTCAGGACACGACGTTCATGATGCTGGAACATAAACAGTCTGCGGACTAATGATCGCTCAGTGTTGCATCCCATACAAGTGATTATTGGAGATATGTGTCCAGTGGTGGACTGGCCAGCCGGCATACCGGGACAAACCTCGGTGGGCCGACGTGATCGCCCCCTGGCCCCCGTGGCAGCCGGTCTCTGGTGCCAAAATGCCAAAATCCAGTCAAGTCCTCCTCGCCCAGTTCATTGATTATCAATTGATTGGAGATCACCAACAATCAATCAGTAATCATTTATTGGAGGAGCTCTACTCTTCTTTCTGACTGATTGCTGTATTTTTATGTTTGACAAGGAGATGATTCAGAGGTTGTCAGGTGAGAAAGACACCTCTGAAACTTATTGATCTGCCCTGGCGAGAACATGTGTCCTATCATACATGTTCTGATTTCTTTCTTTCTTTCTTTTTTTGTTTTTAACACAAACCCGAGCGTTGGGCTGCTGATGGCTGCACATCAGTCCTGGAGGTGTGTACACAGGTAAAGACAATGTAAACCACGTAAAGATAATGTAAACCAATGACCACACTGATGTAAAATCAATTTCTTCCCATCTGTGTTCGGCTAGTTTAGCCTGACGCCAGGATGCAGATGTGTGGCACAAAAAACTGAAATTGAAAAATGAATCTGAATGAAGAGAAGTGAAACTGAACAGTGAGAATGAATTAGGAGCTGAATTTTTCAATAAAATGAAATACAGCTTTGGTTTTATCATCATACACATTCAAACCAGCAGATTCAATTTCAATGAATCTGTTCAGATTCAGATTTTAGGAGCAGTTACTCAAACCGATCAATTCAGGTTCAAATCGAATGATTCACATTCACTTCCTGGTGGAACCAACAAACACCCATGGGGTGAAGAGAAAATGTCTGTTAGTTTAGTTTAGTTGGTTTAGTTCAGTTTAGTAAACATGGATATTTCATGACGTTGACCAAAAGACCAGCGAAGAGCAGATGTGATTGTAATTACGCCCAGACTGAAAGCTGCTGTGTGATGTTTTAGGTTTTTGGAAAAGTTCCACAGTGCCCACTCGACCTGAGCTGGGAGTTATTTTTATTTACAGGGAGACGCTGTTGACTCCAGCAGCTGCACATTCAAGCTTCATTTGCCAGTCGTGGACACCCGCGTTGATGTGGCCGGAGATGGATTCGCTGAGGCAGCCGGGGTCACGGTCGCAGTTTCACGGCTCAGACCAGGGATGCTCTGCTTCTGTCTAATGGGTTCATGTTGCAGGTAGGACAAGCCAAAAGAAGCATCCACACCCAGTCATCCTCTCTCTCTCTCTCTCACACACACTTAGCAGACATAGCAAACCCCCCACCCCCCCACACTTTTGGCTCCACTCTAAACAAACTGTCATTTTGGTACCGCTAATCCAGGTGGGGAAACAAAATCTTGGGGTTCCACGTCACAAGCTACCGTCTGGGGCCGTAATGATGAAACCAGGCCTCATCGTAGATTTTGTTCCTGACTTTAGGAACCATCAAAAGGCCGGTACTTGAGGACCTCAGGGTCCACAAGGGCTCATACTTAAGAAGGAGGTCCAATTAACAAGAAGGCCCAAGACGATTAAGACATTTTTAAACGAATAAAAGAACCTTAAAATCAACCCTGAAAGACACGAAGACACTGGGGGTAATGTGGCTCCGCCCTCTGGTCCTCGTCAGCACACGACCAGCTGAATTCTGTAATAATTGTAAACTTGAAATCCTCTTTTTACTCCAGAGAGACCAGAGAGCAGAGTTACAGTAGTCTGTTCTACTGGAGATAAAAGCATCAACACCAAGGCAGGAGTGGGCGGACTGTGGCGAAAAACCTGTTTTTGTTACATTTTTAATTTAAGGGATAAAATCCAGCTCAGAGTGAAAAACAACACCCAGGTTTCTCACACACAGGGTTTAAAATTTTGTAGTTTTGGTAAAATGATCTCTCTCGTCTTCAGGACTGATAATTAAAGCCTCAGTTTTGTCCTGGTTGAGCTGTAAGAAGTTCTCTGCCATCCATGACTTAATCTCTAAATTACATTTTAAAAGAACGTTAACTGGTTCTGGGTCATCAGGAGACACGGCGATGTAAAGCTGTGTATCATCACCATAGCTGTGAAAACCAACGCTATGTCCCTTGATGACATCAGAAGTAGCAGCATGTACATATTTAAAAGTAACGGGCCTAAAACTGAACCTTGGGGACCCCCACACTGGTTCTTGAGGAGCATGGATCCATACTTAGCTAAAACTGACGATCTGTGAGATAGGAGTGAAACCATTTTAAGACAGTACCGGAGAGGCCCAGCAGACTTCTGAGTCTGTTTAATCAAATGTTGTGATCTACTGGATCCAGTAGAACCAGGAATGAAAGTTTTTGTTTGTCCATGTTGCATCTTAAGTCATTAACAATCTTTAAGAGGGGTGTCTCTGTGGTTTGTCCTAAAACCAGATTGAAACTTCTCAAAAATAGTGTTTTTATTCAAAAATATCATTTAATTGAATAAAAACAACCTTCTCTTTCATTTTACTTAAAAACTATAAGTTGGATACAGGTCGGTAATTGTTAGAAACAGCTGGATCTAAATGACTTTTCTTCAGAAGGGGCCTCACCACCGCTGTTTTAATGAAGAGAGCAATTTACAATGTTTAAGCTCATATTCAAACAAGCCATAACATGTTTTTAGGAGCGGAGTGGGAATCAGGTCTAAAAGGCAGGTTGTTGGGTTCAGTTGGGAGAAAACTCGACCAAACATCTGCATCAACCAGGACAAAACTCTCCAGTGATTCCTCAGGTAAAAGCAACGATTCACATGTGCTAAAAGCAGCACTTTGCTGAGATAAAAGGCTGGATCAGATGGTGCTGATTTTATTTCTGAAGGGGTCTGCAAAGTCCTCACATGCAGCATCTGATGGTGACATGGAGGACTTGTTAAAATCTGTGTTTGTTCAAAGGTCAGTAGTTTTAAAAAGGAACTTCTGGTTGTCTATCAGAGTTTAGCACTCAGGTGCATTTCTGATGAACGTCCAGCTGGTCATGTCTGGTAGGTCTCCCAGAAGTATGGAGCTCGGTGAGCAGAAGAAGCCTCAGTAGCGTCAGTCATCACAGGGTTAAACCACGTAACACAGCAGCTGCTCATAATCTCATATCTGGAGGAAATTTTATTAACTACATTCAGATATACTCATATCTAATTAGCTCATTATATTCATTACAATCTTAGTTTAAATAGTCTCATGCATTGAAGTTTAATGACGCATCAATGAAACACTTAGCTGTGACCCACATACATGTTTGCTGTGACCCACATGTGATCCCAGTGATCCTGACATGTTGCAGAAAGGTAAGTAAAGGGTGAACTACTGGTCACCAGTCAGTCAGGTTGACCCAGCATGAAATCTAATCATTAGGAGGCAGGCAGTCGCTAAACTGTGCAGACGAGATTGAAAGTTGGGAGCCAGCATGTCTCAGGCCAGGACCAAGGTCCTCTGATGTGTCAGAAGACCCCTTAGAGACACTGAAACTGTCACGTGTCTCATAGTTTACTGTTTATCTTAACGTGAACACGTGTAAAGGATGCTGCTCTGAGGCTTCCCCTTGTATATAAACATATATATATATATATATATATATATGTGTGTATATACACATACACACACACATATATGTATATCACGTTGAAGTTAAATATTCATGATTTCTTTTTCTTTTTTTTGATTCAGGGGAGGAAATTAAGTTGTTGTCTCGAGGACATGTCTTTAGTGATATCTATGCCAAAGTATTTCACTTTTTTTTTTTACTTGAATGTTACATATTTTTGTATAATCTGTATCAGAGACACAAGATTTCACACTTGTTAATATTGAGATGTAAAGCTGAAGCTTTAGAGAAATCATGAACTAATTGCAAAGCCGGCTCAACTTGAAGTTTATCCTTTAAGAGTAGAGCTGAATCTTCAGTTGCGTAATTTTAAGTTCCCTTTGAAATATGGTTAAGCCCTTTATACTGTCATCACTTAAGAGTTTTAGGGAAAGAAGCTCTACTGCAATTAAAAATGAAAATGGAGAAATTGGGGATCCTTGATGGACAGAACGGTTGACGGGGAACCTTTGGGCGGTGTTAGGATGGATCATTAAATTACTGTTGATGTCTTTGTATAATATTTTAACTACTGAAACAAAGTTTCTCCAAATCCCATTAATTTTAATGAATTAAAAATAAAAGGGTTTTCCAATGTGTCAAAAGTTTTGTAGAAATCAAGAAATATAACAACTGCTCATGACATCGTCAAGTAAATCCAAGATTAATCCAATGTTATTAATAACGTGTCGCTTACACATAAAACCTGTTTGACATTCATTTATTATAACTCCAAGATTAGACTTTAAGCGTCTGGAATAGACAAACGCAAATAATTTCTAATCCACATTCAGAAGTGTGATGGGTCTCCAATTATCTATACATAAAGGGCCTTTGTTCGGTTTTGGAATTAGACTAATTAAACCTTGTTTCATAGTTGATGTCATTTCATTGTTTGTAATACAATCTTTATACATATTCAAAAGTGGAGTTTCACTCATATCACAGAAGACTTGATAAAACTCATATTATTTGTTCTCAGTGGTGAAATGTTCAATCTTTTTCTTTCGCGTTTTTCAAGCGTGAAAAAGCAACTTGAGTTTCTGTCACCGTGTTCTCACCATTTTACCTTAAAACGACTGAAAACGCCTTCAGCAGCTTCAGTACATAAATGATCAAGTTCATTTTGTAGTCGCATTAATCTAACGTGATCCTCTTCTGAAAGATTTTACTTATTTAGGAAACTTTTTAATTCAGCCATAATTTCCATTTCTTTTTCGTCTTTAGCTTTTGGGGTATTTTTACTGCAAAGGATGGACATTTCTCTAACTTTAAATTTAAACTATTCCCATTTCTGAATATTGTTCATATCTAAAACTATCAATTTAACTGAGTCTTGAATAGTTTTATTGTTAAGTAGGTTATTATTTAGGGCTTTACTTTCTTTAGAACCAGTTAAATGCAATGAGATAAGTTTATGGTCACATAAAGGAGCGTACGAGTGATTAACTTCTGAAATATATCGTCAACATGAAGGACGTTAACCATAAATCAGTCCTGGATTGGAATGTTCCCCTTGCGTTAGACCAGGAAACCTCTTTACAATGTGAAGTTAAAAAAAAACGCCACGCAGTCTTTTTTCCATCTTTGTGGGCTTTTTCAACCAGGGGCCAAAGTTTCTTTCCTCATATGTCAGATCATCTGCAAGACGAAGCTTTTTCTCCTTCATCACGGCAGCGGTCATCCAACTTTTCCATATTTTCTGCCTGAAGGTGCGCGTGGTATCCCAGGACGAGGACTTCTGTCTTCTCTGGGGCGTCCGACTCGGTGAATCGTGTCGACGAGAAAGTCGAGCTTGTTTTTTTCTTCTGGAGCCATTTGTCCAAAAATCTGAAAGATCTGTTTTCTTAGATCTTCGTGGACTCATCGGTGGATTTAGATAGTTTCAGATTCCAGGGTCGACTGTAACGTCCTGCTTCTTCAGTTTTTTCATCAAAATGTTCCTTTTTTTTTTTCTTTCACTCTTTTTGTCATGTTGTTATTTTAGCATTTTGCTAGTTAGCATGCTTGCGTTAGCTCCAAGAAGGGGGGGGTGTCGCATATCTCCCCAAAATCGTTAATAAGTTAGACTTTAGTTCTTATAAAGTCCTTCTCCTAACATACCAGTTCTTGAAAGCGATGTTCCATTAAGTTTACTTTGGTATTTTGAGCGAATAGTTCCCAAACCTTGGAGGAGTTCACAGGAAAGCGTGCGTGCTGGCCGCCATCTTGGCCACCTCCTGTGACCGCGTCTGGTGATTGGTCCACCCGTAAATTAACCGCCAACGTTCATCAATGACGTATGTTATGCGCTAGCACAGCCGCCTGTACTTACGCTGTCCTCCATTCCAGAGAATATTCAATTCAGGGCTACTTCAACATTTCCATGTAGAAATTAGCTAAACACTTATCTTGTTGCGGCTTTCAGGTACCAGCAATCTTCTCCAAGACAAAGCGAACATCCTGTCATATGCGTGTCCGCCATGATTGTAGTTTTAACAGGACTCATCTGAACTACAATTTCTAACTGACGCAGCGACTCTCAGCCACGCCCTTCTGTTCACTGATTGGTCGGTCATTGGAGTATACCCAGAAGAACTTTCCCAGGCTATGACTATTTTTTGCATAATTTTTTTTTTTTTTTTAAACTTTTATTTATTTATTTTTATACATACATACAAGGAACATGAGGATATCATGGGTGGTAAAGTTGAAAACAAAATATTCCTTTCCACATACATCATAGCTTATAGTCACACTAATAAAAGCTGCATATACAAGATCCATTTTTCCCAGCAATCCAGACATTTTTCCAACTGTAGTCTTAAAACAAAAGTGAGTCTCTCCATGCAGTTTATTTCTTTAACAATCCCGCGCCACTGAGTCAATGATGGAGGGTCTGGCTGCAACCAACGTCTGGTTATGGCTTTCCCAGCACATGCTAAAAGAATCTTTACCAAGTACCTGTCCTGACGTGGGAATGTTTCTGGAATTTTACAGAGATACAAAATAACAAAAGAAAAAACTAAATCCACCCCTATTATTTTATTAATCTCGGTTGTAACTACCCTCCAAAATAACTGGACTTCCGGACAGGCCCAGAAAACATGAAAGTGGTTAGCCATAGAGGTTCCACATCTCCAACAGAAGCCTCGGCTCCAGGTGCCTGTTTGCAGCGCTGTAAATTTTGGCGTGATAAAAAACCTCTCTACATTTTTCCAGCCAAACTCCCTTAAGGATCTAGAATTTGTGGTGGTTCCAACCAGGTCTCCTCCCATTTCTGTTTAATGGGTAACGTAGAGTGGTTTTTGGAGGCTTGTATGCTTCCATATAATCTTGAGGCCAACCTTTTGTTATCTTTCTTTTTATATGCCTCATGAAATATAGCGATTAAACTGTATTCCTTCTCCTCCTGAGTTTGTAATTTTTTTATTTTAGTGGTCTCTGACCTGCAGGTACCTATGGAAGTCCAGCCTCTACAGTCCATCTGTGTGTGAAATGAACTCGTAACTCTGAACTTTACCATTTGAAATAAGGGAACAGAAAGATGTGACAGCTCTCCTAACCCACTGCTTAAAGCCCACATCCATTCTAGCAGGTTCAAATTCCAGATCATATGCTATCCAGTTCAAGACTCTAACTTGTTTCTCTGTAACTTCTTCAAAACCTTGAACCATAGCTTGAGAGTGAACACAGTCCATTGATTCAGGCTGCTATAATGTCTGTCAGCTTGGTTTTTATTTTCTATTATAGGTTGTGTTGGGATTTTTAACGGTGTAGTTTCCAAGTATTTCCATTTAGATTCATAATTTGGAGAACACCAGTAAACTAAGGGTTTCAGTTGTGCAGCATAGTAATAATCCTGGAAGCACGGTAGAGCTCTTCCCCCCTTTTCTTTTTTCAGCTGCAGAGTCTTGAACTGGACCGTAGGTCTTCTACTGTTCCAAATAAACCTTGAGGTCCAGGCATTCCACTCATCAAACTGTTTTTGGGGTACCTCCAAGGGCAGAGACTGGAAGACATAAAGAAGCCGTAGAAACACATTCATTTTGATGATTTCTATTCTACTGCACATGTCCAGTGGGAGGAGGGTCCATCTAGAAATATCAGACCTGATTTCTTTGTTTATGGGGCCGTAGTTACTTTCAAAAAGTTTTGATATATCTTTAGTGAGGTTTTATCCTAAATATTTTATCTTGGGCGAGTCCCATTTAAAATTGTATTTCTCTTTAATATCTGGGTGGGGAGTGTAGTTAAATGTGAGGGTTTGGGTTTTTTGAATATTAAGCTTATATCCAGAGTAAACGTTATATTGTTTTAGCAGGGACACCAATTTAGGGATGCTTGAATCTGGACTTGTAATAAAGAGCAGAACATCTTCTGCAAACATACAAATCTTATGCTCTTCTCCTCTAATCATAGTCCCTTTTATCTCAGAGTCCTCCCTGACTGCCTGAGCTAGGGGCTCAATAAATAAAGCAAATAGGGTCGGGCTCAGGGGACAGCCGTGGCGTGTCCCTCTTTGCAAATGGATAGTTTGCGACAAGTATCCGTTAACCTTGATCCTAGCCATCGGAGAGAGGTATAGCGCTCTAATACATTTAATGAGACCGTCTTCAAAAACCAAATCTGGCAAGCACCCTTAACAGATATTCCCAACCAACCGAATGCCTTTCAGCATCTAGGCTGACCAGCACTGCGCTGATGTTTTCTTATATAATATGACACACC
Organism: Arrhamphus sclerolepis; assembly: GCA_037176975.1. Taxonomy (NCBI): domain Eukaryota; kingdom Metazoa; phylum Chordata; class Actinopteri; order Beloniformes; family Hemiramphidae; genus Arrhamphus; species Arrhamphus sclerolepis. The sequence goes on from JBAMYA010045342.1 coordinate 10,323, forward strand.
ACCTGTAGTGTTCTCCTTAGATTATCCCGTGTCTGTCTGTTCAGAACAAAGCCCTTTTGGTCTAAGTCTATCAGCTCCGGGACAATAGATTCCAGTCTCTTAGAGAGGATTGAGGCAAATAAGTTGTAGTCTACATTCAAGACTGAAATTGGCCGGTATGAGCTTACATTCCTTTTGATCTTTTCCTTCCTTTAGGATGATAGAGATAACTGCTTCCTTCCATGATTGGGGGGCTTCCCCTGTTCTGAGTGTATGATTGAAACAATTAAGCAGGATAGGTACGATCTGTGGTTTAAATGTTTTGTACCACTCAGACGGGTAACCATCTGGGCCTGGAGCCTTATTGGTTTTCAATCTTGAAATGGCCTTATTCAGTTCTTCTGCTGTTATATCAGCCATAATTACTTTGTTTTGTTGTTCTCCTATTAATGGTAAGTCCAACGAACTTAAGAAATTCTCTGTTATTGTAATATCTGTCATGGTGGGTTGGGTGTGTAGTTCTTTATAAAATAGTTTGAATGCATGTTGAATGTCCTCTGTCGCACTGCAAACCTTTTGTGTCTTGGGGTTTCTAATCTTATAAATTGTATTTTTCCCATTCTGTTTTCGAATCCTCCAGGACAGTAATTTCATCGCCCTATGTCACTTCTCATAATACCTTTGTCTGGTAAATTTAAGTTGTTTTTCAATTTCTTCTTCATATATACCATTTATGTCCTGTTTAATTTTGTTTATTTTAATTAATATCTCAGGATGGTTCTGTTCCATGTGTCTGGTTTCTAATGACTTCATTTCCTCCTGCAGTTCAACAAGTCTTCTCTATTTTTCCTTTTTACGAAAGGCTGTAAGGGAAATAATTCTGCCTCGAACAACTGCCTTTGCTGCATCCCAAAAGTATTTGGAGACACCTCTCCAGTATCATTATTTTTTAGATATGTTTCAAATTCCTGCTGAATCTGTTTCTATACTGATTTGTCATTTAAAATGCTCGTATTAAGTCTCCAAAAAGTATTTTTCCGTTGTTTAATTAGGTGCAGGGTTAGATATACCCCTGAATGATCAGATACGTCCCTAATCCCTATTGTACAGTCCTTGACTCTGTTCCAGTCTCATTTATACATAAATAGATAATCAATTCATAAATATACAGAGTGGCATGGGGAATAATAGGTGAATTGTTTTTCTCTTGGATGAGACTCTCTCCATACGTCAATGAGACCCAGCTCTGCAAGCATCCGTTGGACTAGAATGGCATTTTTATTTTATTTTGCCTCTGATTAGATGTATCTAATTTTGGTTGAAGTTGGACATTAAGGTTACCACCCCAAATCAGAATTCCTTGTGTTTCCAAAATGATCAAATCATATAATTTCTTTAAAAAATACAGAGAGAGTAAAAAGTATTTGATCCCTTGATGATTTTGTTGGTTTGCCCACCAATAAAGACATGAGCATTCTATACTTTT
>JBAMYA010045343.1:0-11787 GCA_037176975.1 Arrhamphus sclerolepis
CACAACATGCAGGCACTAGGTTAACATAAAAGCATTAAGATGGAATAAGTAAAATAAAATAATAAAAATAACAATAATTACTCTTTGGGAATGTCAAAGTCATTAAATCTGTATGGAAAGTTTTGCCTCAAATTATCCAGAAAATCTGACATTACTTGTGTGATTCTGGCACTTAGTCATGACTTGATGAAGTCACTAAGTGTGGGAATACGAAAGTGCAGCATTCTTCCTTTGAGATCAGATGAGAAAATGACTATTTTGTTTGTTTGTTTTTTTGAGGAGATTCAGGATGAAGTCAAATAGTATTTCCATCAGGGGAGGAGAAGTGGAGGAGTATAAAATACCTCTGTTTTCACATGGACAACAGACTGGACTGGAGATGCAACACTGATGCTGGTTCTAAGAAGGGATAGAGCAGACTTTACTTCGTAATGAGGATTAGGTCCTTCAGTGTTTGCAGCAAGATGTTGCATATCTTCTACAAGTGTGTTGTGGAGAGTGTAATCATCTTTTGGGGGAGCAGCATCAGAGCCAGTGACTTAAAGAAAGTGAACAAACTGATAGAGAAGGCTGGCTCTGTTCGGGAGACTATAACCATTTATAATGAATCTTTGAAAATACTTCAAAATCATGACAACTACTGCAAGAATTAATTTCCCTTCTGGGATTAATAAAGTATTTTTGAATTGAATTGAAGCTGACAAGGAAGGAGATTTCTCTTGCAGTTCCTCAACTGACCACTTTGTTGGCTCCAAATCAGCAAATTCCAATGACAACGTGGCCAACTTTGCAATAGAATTAAACATACTGTATATACAGTATGCTTAAAATATTGGTTTTGGTTTCTATATTTAGATTTCGCATTGATGACTACTGTACAGGCATGGTTTTTTTGTACCACAGCAGATAAAAATTTATATTGAGCAATAAAACTGGCCTATCAGATGGCCATTTGAGTAGTTTGACTGACAGTTAACCATTGCCGGTCTTTTAAACTACTTTGCATCTATACTTTTGAGCTGGGAATAAAAACCTAAGAGATCAAGGTCAAATTTTAAAGAGAATATGTTTTCTTCTTCTTGTGAGTATTGTACTGGCTGGCTGTGGTCGGCAAGGCAAGTTTCTTTGAAGAGCACATTTCACACACAAAGGCATTAAGATGGAATAAATTAAATGAAATAATAAAAAAAACAATAATTACTTGTGTAATTGGACAGAAAAAGGATGTTAAACAGGGTGTCATAAAAACAGTGCAGTAAAATTTGACTAAAGAAAGGCATGGGAATCAGCAGAGTTTTCAGTTTCAACAACACTTTAAAGTCTATTCTGTAGGTAACTAGTAGGCAGTGTAAGGATCTCAGAACAGGAGTAATTTGCTCAGTTTTTTTGGTTCTTGTGGACTCTGAGGGAGCCGTTCTGGATGAGCTGAAGCTGTCTAATTGTCTTATTGGGAAGACCAGTCAAGTCTGCTAGAAATGAATGCATGAATGAGTTTCTCTAAATCAGCTCTTACATGAGATCTCTGACACTTGGAATTTTGTTTGAGGTGATACAAAGCTGTCTTAGTTACACCCTTGATGTGGCTGTTAGAGTTCAGGTTCAAGATTCTTAACCTGGGATCTTGTTTTGAGCCCTCTGGATTGGGTGACAACTCTCATTCTGTCTATTTTGTTACCAAATGTAATTATTTCTGTCGTATCCTGATTTAATTGAAGGAAACTTGATTGCATCCAGCTATCTGCTCCAATCAGAGACAGAGGGAGTCTAATAGACCAGAGTCATTTGGTGAAAGAGCCAAGTAGATCTGAGTGTCATCTGCATAGCTGTACAGGTTGAATAATAGTGGCCCAAGAACTGACCCTTGAGGGACTCCACAGGTCAGTGGAACAAGCTCAGATTTGATTTATCTCTCCAATGGAAACAACAAAGCTCCTACCTTCAAGAAATGATCTGAACCAACCGAGAACTGGACCTGATAACCCCACCCAGTTTTTCAGTCTATCCAGAAGGATTTTATGGTCCACAGTATCAAAAGCTGAACTAAGATCCAGCAGCACCAGAACAGATGTTTTACCTGCTTCAGAGTTCAGAACTTGATCAGAGCTGTCTCACTGCTGGGATTTTTTTCTAAAACAGACTGAAATCTGTCTAAAAGACCGTTTACATTTAAGAAGCTGTTCAGTTGGATCAATGAAACTTTATCAATAATTTTACCAATAAAGAGAAGATTAGTGATGGACCTGTAATTGTTTAATTCTGAAGGATCTAAGCTTGTCATTTTGAGAGGTCTTGGAAAGGTGCTGGATAAGAGGGCAGTATTAATAATTTTCAGCATGTGTGTTTTAGTTATTTGTCTATTTTCTATGTATTCGTTCGTATCTTTTTCAAGTAATAAGATCAAATGAGAGACTAGCCAAGAAAGCATTGGACAGCACTCTAAAAGTGATTGACTGGAAGGTTTGGACTTGTTCTCTGAAGCCGAGAGAAAAACCAGCAAAATGAACAAAAGTTGTTAAAAAACAAAGTATAAAAAGGATTAGGAAGTAATATTTCTGAAAATGTGCCACTCTGTCCTTGTTTCGGCACTGCTTCACGCACACCAACACACATGCAGGCAGCTCAGTCCCTTCACAGCTTATCACTAAGTGCTGCAGGTGAATCTGTGATTTACACCAGTCATTTCCGAGCCTCTCTGTCTGGCTGTAATGACTCTGTCCTGGGCCTGCTGGCAGACGCAGATACTGAGAGCAGAAGTCAAGTGCTGCATAGTGACTGCAGGGGATGGACCCACTGCAGTGATGATCAATTAGACTTCTTTTTTTACTCTTAAATGTCAGGGACCTTGAAATTGATCGCCATATCTGACAAGAATTTCTACAAAAGACTACCCTAGGAAAATGCTTCCTTTTATGTAAAGATGTAACTCAAAGGAGAGGAAGATTATGGATATGTTCCACTGTTGCAAGAGAGTAAAACACCAAACAAAGGCATATCTTTAGTCAGACAAGCTAAAAGAATAAGATTTTAATTTTTTACACCTCATTTCCTTGCTAGGGTCAATTAACTAAATGGTCGTCACGTCATGTGAGAAAACAAGTGGAGTTCCTCCCATCACAGGTCTGTTGGTGTGAGGAAAGATGAGCAGTGTTGGAAGTAGGTGGTCATCTATGTGGTCTCAGACCAGCGAAGGGAACCAGAAGAAAAGCTATAAAACCGAAACGTGACATGACGTGATCTGGTTTTCTGGCTTTTCTGTTATTTTCTAAGGATTTAACCATATAACTGCTTTCTATGACAAAGGTAAATTTAAGAGTAGGATGTTGGCAATCACACAAGTCTTTAATCTTTTGGCAATTAGTCAAAACTAAAATCAATGATCTTCAGTTCATAAAATCTGCTTTCTTCTACAGTTTATGTTGCAGGAACAGTTTTCAGGAGTTCCCATAGATAGTTAAATAAATTTTTATTAAGATATCTGCAGAAACCAATCAATCACCAAAAGCAGAAGGAATATGTCTAAAAATCTCACTTCTCAGTAATTCTTTTAAAGCGTATGTTTAAACAGCAGGAATCAAATCTCTCATGTGGTCTGGTGCTGTCTGCTCGCCTGCAGTGATGGATCGTACACCCATCAACACACTTGTCTCAGTGTTTTGTTTTATGACTCCTTTATCACGTTGTTTAAACAAGGCAGCATCATTTCGTATCGGGCTCATCCTGCACGTGCAATAAAAAGATAATATGAGCACTATAATCTAAATGGTGTCATGGTACAACACTAATAACATTTCAGTTTAAATACCAAAACATTAAAATCACATTACTGACATAAAATGGAAGAAAAAAAAATCATGGCCTCATCCTACCCAATTATTTTGTAGCTTTAGAGTTGAAAAATCAACAAACGTCAAGTTTTTGCAATAAAGGTGTGAAAGTCATCAAAGCTTTGAGTAACTTATCTTTGCATTTCTGTACCAATCACATGTGTTGGTGCTGAAATAAGGCAATACACTACTGATACGTATTGATTTACTCAGTATGGAGCATATTTTATGTTAAGAACTCCACAGTCTGCAGTTCTTGAAATCTAACCAAGCTAACTTGGATACTGTAGCCCAAATGGGCCAAAAGAGCAGAAATGAGTCCCAGCTATCCCGTGACTTTCTCTCGTTTATGCCTCAACATACCATGGCAACCAATTAAATTCAGTTTATTGATATAGCGCCTATTTCCGACAAGTCCTCTCTAGGCGCTTTAGAAACCTAGTACCACCGTACTAGTATGCAGTACATAGTGAATGCAGTATGGCCTTTTGAAAATGGCCTAAAGCTTTGAAAGTTAGCCCAAGGATAGCGCTCTCTGTTGGTGTCTCTGAAGTGTGGGCATGCTTTCAATGTTTTTGTGCCCATAAATACTCTGTGTTTAAAAGGTAAAAGCAGATTTCTTTGCTGTTCTTCCTTCCAACTTTTTCTAAAACTTCTCAGTTAATATATGACTGTGTTTATCAGTGCAGCCGTCTCACTTTAGGGAGGAAGCAAGTGGATATATTTTTATTTTTCATGGTACCTGTTTTGTTGATTATGTGACATTTGCTATTTATGCAAAAGCTTCAGGCTCCTTTTCCAAAGTTTGACTCTTAACTTCCTGTCCTCATCTCTCCTCTGAAATATCAAACCCCTCCGTTGGTTGGGTGTCATTTGTCTGTTGGTACAACCATCAGCAGTTTAGATACTCTACTTCCCTCCCCTTCTTCTCTGCTTTTAAGAGTTTTCTGCATGCTCCCGGTCGATCTCATTATAGAGACATTCCAATGTCTGGGGAAAATATAACTCCAAAGGTTGTAGCTGTTAGAGGGAAGATAACAATGTTCAAACATCAGTGTAAATATCTTTACAGCAGCACTCGTCACCTTCTGACAATCTGTCTCATCTCTTGCAGAGCTAATGTCGTGGAAGCCTCTCTTCAGTGCAGTAATGTGTCAAACAACACTAGTTGTGAGCAAACTACCTGTCACTTTTTACACTCTCGTTCAAACTCTGGCTGTAAAATTGTAGGCTGCTTGGGAGAATGGCAAGTGATGCAAACAAACACATCCGCTCTCTCAAACTTCATTACGAACTCCCCTGCAATAGATAATGGAGAGAGAATCTAACTGTGAGCGTCTTCAGCAGCAGGCTGTGCTGAAATGCATCCCACTGTCATGACAAAAGATTATTTTCTAAAACAAAGCCCACCTCAGCTGACATCAAGGATTTATTTATTTATTTATTTATTTTACTTCATTTAACCATTAATTAAAATTTAACGAGCAACTCTGCTTGTCAGAAAGTGTGTTGGTATGTACTGAACTACACAGAAAAACATCTGTAGTGACTTTTGCTACAGTTCAGCGTTAACTTAGAAGTTCAGCACTCGCAAACGCATTTTACAGCAACGTTAGTCGGAATGGATGGAAGGATTAACGTACACGTGCATGTGCACGTGTTTCTCATGAGACAGCACCCCACTGAAGCTGAAGACAAGTTTTGGGTTATAGCAGACTGTTTTCAAAACTCCGAAAATGAAATGTGATCCCGTGAAAGTAGGAAGAATGAACCGACTCAGGTCATGTCACGAGCTTCAAAGCTCCAGAGCGGCTACATCATGCAAAAGGTTCACCACCACACTGAAGGTTTAGCGTGGACTTTAGATCTGGTTTTGGATTGATTTCCACAAAATGGTTTAAAGACACATTTTATTTTATTCCGTTCTATATCGTCACCACATTTGAAAACATGAATTAGCCAGAATTAAATCATTTTCCATTGTACTTTCCCAGACAGCTAATTTAAAGTTTCCAGTGATTAACTACAGACAAGCTCAGAAAGACAGGATCAAGAGTACAGCAGCATATGGGTCCCTACTGCTCCACACTGAAAGCATCAGGTCGGGTCGGGTCGGGTCGGGACGCTCTCTACAGCAGATCTTTCAGACATGTTCCATCAGGAAGAGCCCTCGGGGCAGACCCGGGGCTTGCTGGAGAGATTATATCTCTTAGATGGCTTAGGGATGTCTTGGTGTCTCCTCAGTGGAGCATGGTGAGGTGGCTGTGGAGAGGGAGACTGGTAGTCCATCACAGATGATTCAGAGCATTTGGCCAACACTGGTGTAACGTTTCCCACCCAACTGGCTTCTCTGTCCTGAATCAAAAGAAGATTGTGCGTGAGAGGAAGGCTTGTTTGGTTGCTGTTTCATTAAATTAACATTTGTGTCCTAAGATTTAGCATATTTTCAGATCCTTCAGGGAACTGTGTTTTTAAAAAGAACAGAGTACAAGAAGGAGCATTCTTCTGAATAACGCCAATCTAAACATTTATCCCTAAATCTTACCCAGACCTTTGGAAGGAACATTACTCTTTTAGGGACAGTTAGTTTGACCAAGAACTCCTGGCAGCTGACTTACAGGCATCTGCTGTAGCGTTTCAGGTGAAACCCATCAGACGGGAACCTCTAGCAAGGTGACTTCCTGCTGAGTCCCGTAGAGTTTCTGTTTGTCGTTGTATAATGCGTAATGGTGGCGCTGAATGAGAGAAGACACGCAGACATTAGCCGTCTGAATGATGTCATATCCTGCCCACAGCGTACCCAGTAGACAATGAGCACCCAAGAGCGGGTCGACACATCATGGTGACTCCGTCTCATCTATGTCCAATCAATCTATACTTTTCATTTTTCCCTAAAAAATAATGGTAAATTAATGGACCACACAGTCTGTCTTTACTAAACAGATCAAAGTTATTTCCTACTTGAATGAAACAATACATTTGAATATGAGATTAAAATTAATATAAATTTGAGGGTTGTCCCAGCAAAAAAAAAAAAAAGTTTAAGCCATTGAGTTTAAATAAATGTAGTTTTCTATTCAAACGAACTTCATCTTGGCAGCATACAGTATCAGTTGATCCTCCTAACCTTGTTTAAATTCAAATTTGACTTGGGTTAAATTGAATTGTGGGCCTTAAATTTTTATAAATCATCTCTCCTCTGCTTTCTTTCCATTTCTGTAGCCTTAATGAGCGGGATCACAGCGAGCACTAAATCATCATGGAGAGCAAATTACTGTAATCTGACAGCAGCCAAGCACCTGCACAGCACCTTCATAACTACAGCGCAGTGCCTTGAGAAAGGGAGGGGGGAGAGGGGGAGAGGGGGAGAGAGAGAGGGAGTCAGCGAGGGATTTGTGCATACGTTTATGTGTGTGAATACGTCGGGGCTGGGTCAACTCCCTGAATGCAGCATTGGCGAGGCATTTTCAGCCATCAGGGAGAAGCTGCCTCTCATCTCACTGGAGCCTAAAGGTGAACCTTAATAAGTGGACACACACACACACGCACACACACACACGCACACACACGCACACACACGCACACACACGCACTGGCCTTGCCCACCTTCCTCGGCTGCCTGCTCAAGAAAAAGGGTTTGACCTTTATCAGATGGGAGCACTAACACGCTAATAGCCCTGTCCACACTCCAATTAGAGCTGGTAAGAGAGGAGCTGAGCAGAGCGTGGTCCGCCATGAAGAATCTGACTGTGAGGCGGGAACTGTGGAGGCTGTCGGCCTCAGAGAGACGGAAGGACAGGGTAAAAGATGAGAAAGGGAACAAAAACATAGCACTCTATGTTAGAGAGCTAATGATAAATCATCAAAGCTCTACACCATTTTTTCAATATTTAATAAAAGATAAGCATGAAAAAATTTGATCTTGAAAAACAAGATTTAAATGCTTATGCGTACGTGTAATGTGTCTTTAATACATTTTATCAAAAGCAAACAACAGTGTGGGCTTGTTGAAAGCACTTTATTGTCTTTGGATGCTCACCAGATAGTGGTTAATAAAAGTGATGGAATGCAAAGGTGATGTTAAATCAGGAGTTTATGAATTCCTCTGTGGCGTTTCTACAACACACAGTGATACACTTGGAATCTTTGTTTTGGTAGTATTTTAATTTTTCTATATGTGACATATAAAACGTCTCATTTAATTTTCATCAAAATGATCAAATGTGATATAAATAGAAATTACACTGTCACAGTGTATCAGAATCAGAAACACTTTGTTGCCCGGAATCAGAAAGTAAAACACATGTAGTGTTATGGGAGGTATTTTTGGGTCCTTCATGGCGTTTAGGTTAAAATTTTGTGTGATCCTGAAAATCAACAGTATGCATGGAAAGCGAGTGAGTACATAAAGCAATACGAGCACATAAGTTTGTACCTGTGAGTGGAAACTGTCATTACAAGTTAGCATTCCTGCAACACACGGCGCAGACTTGATGAACAGATGTGTTTTCCTTCACCATAAGTGCAGGGCTGTCACGACCACACGCTGAATCCTTCCTGCAACCTCTCAGTCGCCCCACATACACATTTCAAATCTGTTTTTCACTTTCTCTGTTGGTGTGGTGTGGTGTTGTGTGGTTTTTGCATGGCTGTAGGAGGAGAAGTGGGACACTGGTTCAGGGAAGAGTGCCAGGTAAAACTCATTTAACACAGCTGCATTAAATTCTTAATTAGTTTCTCTCTCTATTTATGCAGTGGCATGCTGGGACCAGAGGAGGTAGAACACATGCAACTGTCTTATCATTTGCATTTATTTCTATTCTTTTGAAAAAGAATAAATTAAAATAACACCTGTTTGTGCATGTGTGCACTGGAAAAGATTTACCATCGTGAGTTCTTTATGAGCGGGCTGAGATTCTGCTGTTTTTGTTCTTCCATTTCAATGACACTTTCTTATGATTCACCTTCAAGGCCTTTAAATCTACCTTTGCAGCTGATAGTCAAAAGTGGAGGAGTGTGACTCTCTTTGTTTGCCTCAATAATCCAAAAGTAAAACTTGTGTGTTAATGTATTAACACGTGTATGTAACAGTTCAGCTTTCTCTGCACCAGATTAACTGGTTTGTGACTTTGCAGAAAATGGCAAACAATGAGGAAGAGGGGAATAACAAAACACAAATGAATCTTTATATGGAAGGCCTCCCTGACACCTAAATCTGCAATATATTGTTTTTTAGATGAACATTACCCAGTATGTTCAATCATTTATATTTTAGTTTTTTGGATTATTTGATTGTTTGAACTCTTAAGGAATTCTTCCTGCTTTGAATTTGCTGCTGTTTTTTTTTCTCTCAGTCTTCAGGTTCAACCTGTGCTGAATGGAAATTAATTATTTTTAAAGTACTTTCATATATTTAATGTATCTGTGCTGTGGCAGACTGGTGACCAGTCTGGTGTGCACCTGTCTCTCACTTGTGGACAGATAGCTTTTTCTTCCTTTGTCCATCTTCCATGCATCTTTCTTAACGCCCATAAGAGGTTTATGCAAGCATATACTGTAATTTCAGCTGTACATTGTACATATTCATATATCTATATGGATGGTAACTTTCACCTCTTCCTAAAATGTTAGTAAAAAAGCTCCTGTTTTTTGTACTTGAGGATTAAGTGCACTAATTAAAACATTAAGGTCATCAACACATTCAGACAGTTCTACATGATACATGAACAGACAAGATCCAATGTCTGGTTTGTGTGAAAAATACTTTTTTTTTTCATTTTATGAGCCAACTGCTGTCAGAAATTCTAAAAGATACTTTAAATAAGGCTGTCAGCCATTTTGCATGGGTGTGTGTGTGTGTATGTGTGTGTAGCGAAACATGAGTATGCATGTGCAGAATAGTAGGCTGAGCTCCCTCTCTCAGAGCAGATTGAACTGTGAGCCGATGTGATATGAGATATACAGAGTTGCTGAACCCTGGATGATTGGATGGTAACTGGGAATGATTGCTCTTTTCTTTTTTTGGCCTTCGTGCCTCCGAAGCTTTATTAGTTCTTCAGACAGTTGCAACGTGCACAGAGAGACAGTATAATGTAAAGAAAATGAAATTACAGTGAAGATTTCAGTCCCACAACCTCCCAGCACAATGAACTGCATTAGTTTTTAAGAAAGTGCTTTTTGTTCGAAATAAAGCATTTACATTAAACATGAGTAGGCCATTATTCCATAGCAATGCAATCCAAAAATAATTTAAAACTTGTTAAAAGTCTCAGGATATGGGGTTAGTGTTGTATTTTGAGTCTTGTCTTTATATGTGCTCGGCCGTTTGGGTTGCTGTTAACTTTACTTCCTGTTTTACTTTGAAGGTCTATCTTTGTCTTTTTATATTCAGTTTGCTTTCCTGGTCCTCATCTCTCTGATGTTTTGCACTTTTGTCTCGACAGCTCGAGTCCTTCCATATTGTCTTGTCTTTGCATTTATCCTTGCTGGTCTGCACCATGCTGTCCTGGTTTTTGGTTTTGTCCATTCCTGCTTATGCCAAGTTTACACTGCACAATTTTTACAGTCTTATCAGATTAATTCAAGTCATGCAGCACAAAGGGAAATCAGCAGATAATTCATTTACAGCCTGCTACTCTGTATGACTGAGCGTACGTTGAATCGTGGCTATGACAGAAATAAATCTGAGTTCATTTCAGGTTCTAAATGCAGCATCATCGCAACATTAGCGGGTTGCTCCTAATGTGCTAATGCACCAGTGAAAGCTAGCGTCTACAGATAGTGATCAAGTGATCAAAAAGAAGTCATTTCATGGTGCGTTCCTATTGGTTGGACAGAGACTGTAGACGCAGTGACAGTGGCTCTGCTTTAGATTTAACTAAACTATCTTTAAATAGCTTTAGATTAGATTTAGTTTTTATAAGCTAATAGAGGAAGGAAGCTGGTAGAACTATCAACGGAAAGCAAAAAAAAAAAAAAAAAAACAGGTAAAAGACTGACAGCATCTCCTGGATCATTCCTCCATCCATCCATTATTTATTCCAGTCAATTCCTGTGCAGGTTAGTTCACTTAAATTCAATTCAGCTCAGTTCAATTTAAAGATACTTTATTGATTTACACTTCCAGGGAAATAAATGAATAACTGAATAAAAAGGACAGAGAAATAAGAATCACACACATTCGTGCATGTGATACAGATGTTTGTAATTCTTATTTCTTTGTCCTTTTTCTTCTACATCTAGATATTCTTTCATATGAAACTGATGGTCATACGTATGTTGAAAATAGGTCATTAACTAAAACAGAAACAACTGCATAGGAGGGTTAAAACTGGAGAGGAAGAGCCAGACTTTGTGACCAAGGTGAGGATTTTGAAATACAGTTTCACAGGTCACCATAGCAAGAGAACTGCAACAAGACACGAAGTAGTTATAATGCATCAGCAAGGTCTCGTACGGGAAAAGACTTCAAAGCAGACGGGGGTTGCAACAATGTGCTGTTCAAGCTCTTTTGAAGAAGCACAAAGAAATGAGGAATGTTGAGGAATGTAGACGCAGTGGTCGGCCAAAGAAGCTCAGGGCAGCAGATGAAAGACACATTATGCTAATTTTCTTTCCAAATAGATAGCTGTCCAGCAGTGCCATCAGCTCAGAATTAGCAGAAACCAGTGGGACCCAGCTGCACCAATCTACAGTGGGGCAAAAAAGTATTTATTCAGCCACAAGTTGTGCCAGTTCTCCCACTTAAAAAGATGAGAGGCCTGTAATTTTCATCATTTTCATTTATTAGCAAATCATGGTGGAAAATAAGTATTTCGTTTCCTCCGAACATCAAGATTTCTGTCACAGACCTGGAACTTCTTCTGTAAAAGGCTCCTCTGTCTTCCACCTGTATTAATGGCACCTGTTTGAACTGGTTACCAGTATAAAAGACACCTGTCCACAACCTCAAACAGTCCCACTC
>JBAMYA010045344.1:0-11787 GCA_037176975.1 Arrhamphus sclerolepis
GGTATAGTAATTATATATATTGTATAGTATTACATGCACATATTACATATTTCATGTAAATGGGTATGTTGATTATGATGCTAATTACTTAATAAGCTGTATATGACAGCAGCCACAGAATTTATTAAGGACTGAATGGATGGCGGGAAGTTAGTAAGTTATCTTCATCCCACTCCTTTCCGAGTTTTTTTTTCCTGTATTTGTACTATATCTATTTCTGCTATTACTCAGTGCGAATGTACATAATGATGTACTGTATTTTTTTTTTGTTGCTCTTACCAACTTGCCATAAATCAGTCAATATTGGTTCAAATTTGCTGTGCAGTTCTTGCCACAAACGCAGCTTCTGAAGTGACAGAAGCTGGTCGACTCCATGAACACAGATGTGAAGCAGTTCTCAGAAACACAAGTTATACAACTAAATATATCAATATATATAAGTGCACTTCAGTGATTCACAAGAAAGCTGAATCTACAAACAATTCTCATTTAAAAAATGTTTGAGTTTGTAAAGAAAACGTGCAGACCCTGCTGCTTAATGTTCCCTTTTTCTTACTTTTCTGTAAAGTAATAACAAAAGTAAGTTTTCTTCATGTTTTGATGTGGAACAGAATGTGCAGTGTTGCACAGTGCATTTGTGTGTTTGGAAATCAAAGCTAATTTCATGATTCTGAGCTTTACTCACATGTTACATACTTATGTTGAAAACAACTATCTTAAGATGACATAAGAATTTCTCAGTGATAATCATATGAAGAACCTTACACACATTTTCAGCCTCATAAACTTAAGTATTAAACCATTTGCTTGTGAATTTGTGATACAAGTGACCTCCAGTTTAACCATTAAGTATTCTGTTAGTTTTCATGAGAAAAAAAAAAAAAAAAACAAAAGAAAAGGTTAAGGAGGCTAAGCCATATTTGTCTTGACAAAATGTAATATAGTAAACCTGAAAGACCTCCCATGTGAGAACGGATAAACGATTCAGAGTACTGTGGCATTATGAGCTGCAAGAGAGCATCCATTTATTAGTAAAATCCACAAACCACAGCAGATGGTGAAGTGGATTAGAATTCAGACAATGCAGTTCTGTGCACATCTGGAAATAAATCACATATGTAGCATATGGTGTAAAAGATTCATAACATTCTGTGAAAACAAAAAAAAAATGCTGCAATAAATACAAATCTCAAAGATCTGCTTTTGTTTTTTCAAATGTTTGTCGTAACTTAAAACTGAGAACAAGAACTCAGGTGGATTTTTGTTTTTTATTCAAGTGTTAAATCTTTCACAGTTTAATGTTGAGTCTGTCCTCCCGTCAGTGGGTTTATATGGCTGTCTTCACTGTTACTCTCCTTCTTGTCCACAGAGTTTGTTTCCTTCTCATCTTCCACAGTCACTGGCAACCAGGACTGTTTGTGTAAGCTCTCGTTTCTTTCAACCTCCTGAACACTGGGTGGTAATGTTACCTGCATGTATGTTGGCAGGTGCTTGAATTCTTCCTCATTGATATCATAACTTTTCATCTTTGAGTCCAGGATCCACCAATGACCAATGAAACCAATGTCTACCATCCGCTGAGGGAGCTCCCTCCAGGGTACTGACAGGTTGGAGCACTGTGCTTCAAACAGCATGGTGTCAGGGTCATACTCAGCACGGTAAACCACAGCGAGGAGACCCAGGCTGGCACAGCGGAGCCGACCTTCATTGTGAAGTTTGACCAGACTCTGCACATGGCCATCAGAGGTGGCGCTGCGAATCCATGGTGACAGTAGGGCTAGCTGATTTGAACGTTCCCACATGGCTGTCTCAAATGACGACAGGTCGGGTTTTGTTTGAAAACAGGCCCAGGCCCCACCCAACAAAGACACATACACAGAAGCTTTGAGCGGCTGCTCCCTGGCACCAACAAACACCTCCTTGCATGCGTCCTTGTAGTCGGAGAGCAGGCTGCGGCACCACACACCTGCAGACAGCAGGAAATAAAGAAATAAAGAGTTTTTGGTCTGCATAGGAAGCACTAATTATGTGTTAACCATACATTTTAAATGTCCGAGACTGGCTAGCTGACACTTCACGAGTGAATCACGAATGGATATGTGACAGTGTAGTCAATCTCCCTTTGACCACTGATGTTAACTCATCTAGATGCTGCACATGAGCCCCCCAGTTGCTTTTTTATTCTTACTATTAAGCATGACAGTCCAGATAAACTAAAAATTATGAAACATTCTCCAAGCTCCTGATGTTCACATAAGTGGTGACCCACACTGCACAAACACACTAAACTCAGAAGAACTCCAGAGATCTCTGAGGTTGCATAAACACAGACTTGTCCAGAAGCATTTGGACATCAAGTTTTTGTGATTGTTCCTTAATACACCATCACAATGAATGTGAGATAAAATAACATGCGCTGAATGTGTAGACTTTCAGCTTTATTTTCACAAAAATATGCCACTTCCTATTTAGGTATTACAGGCACTTTAAGCAAAGTACTACCCATTTTCAAGGAATCAAAAGTATTTCAACTGAAAAGAAAAACCAGCCAGGTGGGGTCCATTCCTCTGTTAATTCCAAGAGAAATAAACCAGATATCCTGTCTGGAGTTAACATCAGGTACTGAGTTGGTAAGTGGAAGATCTTTGGGGCTACAAGAAGATCTCAGAGCAAGAGAATGAGGTCATCTTCCGGCTGAAAATAACAAAAACTAGTGTAGCCCATGGTTTTGAAAACAGCCCACGTCAGACATAAATTAAGATCAACAATCAGCAAAAATATGTCCCTAATTATGTGCATGTTAACAGATTGTCTGGACGTATTGGTTGTACAACCTAATACTGCTGGTTCAAGATACAGAGGTTTTGAGAAGTTGGAAAATAATTTTGTCATGTCACAAAAAAAAAAAAAAAATAATAATAATAATAATAACAACAACAACACTTAGAAGGCGTATTTGACTTTCTGATGTTGAGTGATGAATGCAAACGTACATGCTTTGATTGCTATTCGAACATGGAAATACATAGGATGATTTCTGAGGTATATATTCCGTACACAATAATTACAAGAGTATTAGACAGCAGGATAAACCAATGTTCACCTTAATTTGTTTATAAAATATGGTCAAACTCCAAGCTATCTCCTAAGCTATATATAACAACAGAACTAGCATCTCACCAGCTTTACTGTTTTTCAACTTTTCCCAGCGGCTGGTGGAGGGCGGAGAGGCTGCCGTTTCTGCCGCAGCACAGAACATCCTCGTCGCTGCACGTAACGAAGCCATTTCAGCTGGAGACAGTCAGAGACGGCCGGTCACCTTCTTCAGAGTTGACACTTCAGGAGGCCCACATGGAGCCAAAATGGCGCATCCTGAGTGACGCGGTCTCGATCCTCCCACAACAGAATGTCTCTTTAAAACGTTCCGCTTGACATCAACACAGTCAATTGCAGTGGTTTAAATTTTCATTGTGTGTGTGGTAGACGTATTAAGCATGATTACAACAATCTATCAAACACGAATTATATGTTACCAAACACAAATTATATATAATTAGTATAAATATGAGATCTAAAAGCACAATTAAATTTTGTAATAGTTCTTCATATATTGACATGCCCGCGTCGTGCTTAGTTTGGTAATTTTTAAACCACAAGTCATGATATGAAGAAGTGTGTACATCGGGGGCCTCAAACTATGTATACAATGTACATACAATATTATTCGCCAAATAAGAAAGGTTGTTAAAATTCAGTTAATTTTATCTCAAAGACTGAGGAATAATTTATAGAAAGTTAAGAAAATCTGAGATTTTTTTTATTTTTATTTTTTTAGTGTGTGTGTGTATGTGTTTTAAGGCTCATCTCGATCCAATGTCGATTGGTGGCGGTATTGTACCTTTGTGAAGAAAAAGAAGAAGAAGAAGAGGAATAGTAGCAGTCACATGATATCTTTGTTTACGTGGTGACGTGTACTGAAGCGGATACTAGCTTGATTGCTTGACAGCACCTGCTGAAGACAGGCGTTAGTAGTTTCAAATAATTATTATCATTTTGTCACTTTATTTTACGTAAATAATTGCTTTGTCGCATATGTACGTTACATCCTTTCATAAGTCACATAAATGTGCTAAAGTGCGTTTTACCTAGTTGTTTAAAGCTGTGAATAGTTGCCCTACTTTTGTCAGGTAGGTTCTTTGAACATGCTACTTGTTTGGTCTCCGCATTTTGTTAGTTTGCAACGTTGTGATGTTCGATAAATGTTTAACAGTACGTTTTAAGGATGTATTTTTTAATGACCATATTTACGGATCTGCCACATTATCTTGTTAATCCTGCAGGAAAGTTTTTTCTTTTTTTGTTTGTTTGTTTGTTTGTTTTACATAAAAAATACAAGACTTCTCATTGAATGTTATGTTCACTGGAAGCATCCTTTGCTAATGTTCATATTCTTTCAGGGCCTGCTTAAAGTTGCTGTTTGTCTGCTGTAGCAATGACCAGTCCAAATGATCTACAATTCCAAGGTAATGATCCAAACAAACTTTACGTTTATTCGTTCCATGTTTTGGTCTAGAAATAAAAGCAGTCTTAAATGAGCGCTAAAGCCACATAATTTATCATATTTTTGATTAGGACTGTGGTTAACAACGTTTGTGAACCCATGGCTTCTGGGTTCTCAGCATGCTTTTTCTGCCCTTCTCACGGACAGTAGAGAATAATATAAAATCCTTTAAAATGAAGAACATAAATAAACAAACAAATAAATAAAAGCATTGCTGCTGGAACTCTAACTCATGAACTTTTATTGGTATTGCAATGTAGTAAGTTTATATCTTCTGACACTGGCCCACAAAAAACAACTACCAATACAATGATGTGTCAAGAAAAAGCTTGTGGATGTGGGCCCTTTGGAATCAAGTGTTTTCTGCATTAATTTGCCAAAAAATGTAATCAGATCTTCACTTAAGCCACAGTAATAGAAAAAATTAATTAAATATGACTGGAACTGTTGTGCTTATTGTAGCACCAACAGCATAGACCTGTAACCTTTGTGTTTGTGTCTCTAGAGTTTGAAGAAGCAGCAGAGCTGTTGTCTGTTGACCCGGGGGCCTCCACACTGAGTCTTGCAGAATCAAACATCCCTGCTACAATAGTTGGGACACCAGCACCTGGGGTGGATGTGAAGCTAGACATATCGGAGGATGAGGAGGGTCAGGAAGAGAGTTCAGAGGTAAAATATTTGTGTTAATAAGACAATTAGAATCTTCATCTTCTGAGCTGACAGCAGCTGAGTTTTGTCTGTTCTTTCAGCTCTTAGGAGGACAGAAACCAAGTGGTGGCTTCTGGACCTTTGAATACTATCAGTCTTTCTTCAATGTAGACACATACCAGGTGAGACCCAATGTGCATCAGTCATACACTTTATATAGAAAGTTGACAGAAAAGTTTAGCTTATTTTGATTCACCACCCATCATGTGATGCAGGTACTGGACAGATTGAAAGGGTCAGTGATGCCATTACCAGGGAGAAATTTCATCAAACACTACCTTAGGAGTAACCCAGATCTATATGGTAAGCCACTACACACACATTTAAGTATGATACATTCCCTTTTCATGCTTCCATTCCATTGTGGAAGAACTGTGGTGATATCTTTAATTTCAACTGAAAAAAAAAAGAAAATAGTAGTCACAAGTCGAACATTGGACAATAAAAGATGTTCAAAGAAGAGTGTTATAATGGTCTTTTAGCCAAAGATGGCCAGGGGGAAATGGGCCACACCAAGAGAAATTCCAGAACCACATGGAGATGAAAAATCAGGTGCAACACTTTGGTATTCCACCAGAGGTGCTTAAAGAGGTGGTTGGGGAGAGGGAGGTCTAGGCCTCTTGACTTAGACTGCTGCCCCTGTGTCCTGATAAGTGGAAGTGGAT
The DNA here is from genome assembly GCA_037176975.1 of Arrhamphus sclerolepis. Taxonomy (NCBI): domain Eukaryota; kingdom Metazoa; phylum Chordata; class Actinopteri; order Beloniformes; family Hemiramphidae; genus Arrhamphus; species Arrhamphus sclerolepis. The sequence continues at coordinate 5,935 of JBAMYA010045344.1, forward strand.
GGACGGATGGATGGACGATGGATGGCTGGCATCAGCTTCCTCCCCAAAAAGACCTACATAGATACTCTCATCCACTTACATACTACCATCCCAGACAGCTATTTTTCAGTAGTCATTTTCTTACAATTTTGAAATATAATATTATATATTCTTAATAGCTTTTTCATAATTTATGTTTTGCTTAGTTGTCAATAAAAACATGGTATGTCAAACTCATAACACTATGTATTTTTGCTTGACTCGTGTGTTAAGCTGAGACAAAATATGGTGAAAGCAGAAAAATGTCCAAACCAAAGAAATGTTTTTATTCATTACCTCTTTAAACGATAGTTTTAATTGAACTGATCCTGTCTTGTAAATGTCTTTTGTAGGTCCATTCTGGATTTGTGTCACACTTGTGTTTTCGATGGTAATGAGTGGGAACCTGTACACGTTCCTCAGTGACAGGGAAAACCACCACTACAGACCACAGTTCCACCGAGGTCAGTCCAGCACAGGTCTCTGATTAGCTGAATGCATTTGTGTTTGTGTTACTGCAGCATGCTAAATCTGTTCTGTTATTCTTCTGTATTTGCTGCCAGTAACCATAGGTGCTGTGGTGATCTTCTTGTATGCTTGGCTGGTGCCGACTGGTTTATGGGGTTTCTTGACCTGGAGGCAAAGTGCTGAGAGGCAGATTGCAGGTTATTCCTTCCTAGAGACCGTGTGTGTCTATGGCTACTCACTCTTCATTTATATCCCTGCATCGGTGAGTTTATTTAACTTTAACTACCTATAACTTGTATTCATGTATTTCTTTTTTAAAATGTAAAGCATTAGGATAGAGGTTTTAACTTCCATAGCTTCCTCTCCAAAGATGTAAAACCTGAATTCTGATAAATTGTTTAAAAGGCTGATCAGGCATGCAGAGATCCAGGATGTGCAAATTGTTGTCATCTCCAGGTTTTGTGGATCATACCGGTCGACTGGTTGCAATGGACACTGATACTGGTTGCTGTGGTGGTCTCTGGTTCAGTCTTGGTCCTCACCTTCTGGCCCGTTGTCCGTGATGACACCAGAGTGATGGCAGTGACAACAGTGGTGACTATCGTGGTTTTAGACACCCTGCTGGGAGTTGGCTGTAAGGTAAGTGAGCTCTGTGAATGTAGCCTCATAAACATGAAGTACATTTAACCACACACAAATATAGAATCTCATTTCTTTTCTTTTCAGCTCTATTTCTTTCAGAAATTAAACCACACATCACCACTGGCCCCCACAATCCCGCCCATCCACACAACTGTGCTGGCTAAGCCCCACTGACCAGTATGAAGGAGGAGGGCTGTTGGCAGAGAGGAGATCCTTTGTATGGTCATATCAAGAGCGACTGTGACCAATCTGTCTGAAAATCATGCAGATTCCTTTTTAGGTTCCAAAGCTAACTATTTAATTGAAAGAGCATTTATACTGTGATGTTTCATGATGTGGTGGGTCAAAATGTCAGGCATAGCTCCCTTTACACTCATATTTTCAATTTTAAAAAAAGGGAACTCAAAGAAAAAAGTTAAAAACATAAAATAGAGTCATTTCTTCTGATGACATGGAGACATCACATTTGAAAATGAAAAGTGATCAAATGAAAGAACTGCTTGGATAAGATCACAACAGCACTCATTAACTCCACGAAACATGAAGTTATCCAAAGGAATCATCCTGTAAAACCGCCAATATTCCCAACTGCCCTAGTCCAAAATAATGTATCTGAACAATGCTTAACTAAATGTGGAAAAGGAAAGTCCAATAATGTGATGAATGTATTTAATTAAAGTTACAACTAGTCATTTTAATCCACCATATGACCTTTCTGCAGAGCTCAACCTAACAGCATTCCTTAATTTGCATAAATAATTTAAATTGTAAAGTATGGAGAAGGTTTATGTCTACAGAGCTATTTATTTCCTACTGTGATGCTACTGAGGCTTTTTGTGAATAAAATGACATTCTAGTATACTCCTTGAGTAGACCTATTTGGACTCACTCATGCCTTTTAATGTTTAATTTCATCAAAAATAACTTTGTTTGGAAATGAATGTTCTAGCTCCACACCCCACACAGACAAAAAACAAACAAAGAAAAAAAAGCAGCTAAACTATGTTCAGAAGAAACTCAGGTGGGCTGAGAAAGGCAAAGAACACACAATGAAGGTGGAAGAGAAGTTGAAGGAGGAAAACATGAAGGTGGTCTGGGATAGCATGAAAATCACGATACAAGCAGAGCAATGGTGCTCCTGAAGGGGATAGTTTCATTTATCAGATTTGATGCCACAACTGTCATTAATTAGTACCTCCTTCAGCAGATACAAATGAAACCCTCAGGTCATGAGCCTGAGACATCCACTGTGCACGACTCCCTGATCCACGTCTCAACTGTTGCACAGCAGATTAACTCATTCCTATTTGCTAAATGCCAAAATACTGAGAGAAGGAATTTTCTGAGGATTTTTTTTTTTGCTAAAAGTCAGAACTTTATACACTAAGTTTACTATGACTTTAAACAATTTGGGAAAAGCTCACATGATGATGTCTTGACTTAGTGGCACTTACAGAAAACTTGTTTTTTTTTCTTCAGTGGACAGTAAAATTTTCTATTCTGCATGTTTAAAAATAAAGCCTTAAAAAAAAAGAGAGCTCATATTTAAAAGCTACATTTGTTAACAAATACACTGCCAGGCTGGAAAAAGGGACACTTTTTTTTTTTTTTTTGGACCATCTTAGGTTTGGATTATGACATGTTAACAGCTACTCAGCTGACTGGGATCATCTTGATCAACTAATCCAGTGTCACAGCTATGATGCGTTGGATTCATTTTTCAGCAAGATATTGTTTTTACAATGAGAGAATCAGATCACTGCATAAATTCCTGCTCAGTCCAATGGGGCTGAAGTCTGTTATCACTGATGGACAGTCAGTGAGAGAGAATTGTATCTCGTACTCCCTGACCAATCTTTCCCAATTAGTGGACAGTGAATCCAAGCCGTGTCATCTGAACCCCTTAAACGCTAAGGTGTTGTGAGGGTTCAAATGCAACAGTAGTTTTATGGACCCAGAGTTGAGTCTGTAGTGTTCAAGGTTTTAAAATATACTCATGGGATTAGAGAAGAGAAGTAAAACATATTGATGAAAAAAACAGTTTGCTCAAAGCAGACCAATTATTGACCAATTTGAAACACATGGGTTTTCTTTTTCCAATTAAAAGAAATCTTTGTAAAAAAGAATTAAAATTACAAAAACAAAGTCACAGCAATTAAAATACACAAGTTGAACAATGACTTAAAAGAGAAAAAAAAATCAAGGTAAAGAACAGTAGAGAACTCCTGACAAAACGTGTATCAGAAAAGATAAAAGTGACCTTTTACTGACCATTTCCATAAATGTAAGCATCTTTTGTGAGAACAAAGTTGCATGGCTTTGAAGTTAATTGTTAATGAGGTGTTCAACAAGATCTTCATGATGCCAATACAAACCACATGCAGTGTTTAAATAACTCACAAGTTGAATCCAGTGTTATAATCCACACTCTTTCTTCCAAAGTTTATTTTATTTGTTCTCTATGTCACACACTCTGTCTGGAGCCAACTAAATATTAAAAAATAAATACAAACTATCATCAACTGCGCAGCTTTGGCCCACTCCCTCCCTGTCACCTGTATTCACGAGAAAAGTGGGAGAGGGCACATGGAAGTGGATGGATCATGCAACACAAGCAAAAGCTGGACTTTTTGTCTTTACACTTTTATGGAAGCACTTGATGAAGATGAAAACAGCTCAGGACCAGACCGATCTTGCTGAAAGGGAACAGGAGTAGCAATCACCTTCCATAGTTCCTAAAGAGGTAGAGAACAAATATGTATATATAATTTAAAAAAAACAACAACTTTCCTTTAGCAAAACCTAAGTCATTTAGAGGGATAAAAAGACTTTCATTTTTGACCCTCTAAGTTATGCAGCTCCCACAAGTGATTCTTCATCAAACCACTAACTCCACTGTCCCACATTTGGTAAAAAAAAAACTTTCTTTCCTGCCCTTTCAATGTCCCCCATGTGTTTGTGATAGGACAAACATTAGGAGACATTAAAGTTAAGATATCTAACATTCTCTAGTTATATCATTTAACACATTACATAAACTTATCAAACGATAAGTAAATGTAAAGTAACAAAATCCAAATGGAGCAAATTTGGATTTCTTTGTTTTTAAATACACCTACTTAAATGTGGTAAACAAGTATATCACATGATTGGGAAACCTAAAATTGATTGTCAGAACCAAGATTTCATCAGTACACTTTTTTTATAGTAATTTAGTAATTACAGTACTATATGCTGCAGTTTCATCATCAATATTTTCCATTATTCCACTACTGACAATGTCACCACTATACATCATAGAATGTTGCCATCTTTTAAGAGAGTTCTACAAGAAAGACAGCTATGGTATGATTTCGGGTGCAATTTAAGTAGCAAAAGGGAACTCTTCATTTTTAGCTCAATGGGCCCCTCCATAGTTACAGAATTAGGATCAGTATCATGATGCTGTCCAGAGTCACTCTTGGATAAAGGATAGAGGACTGCAACAGTTACACAGCACTTCTTAACAATATACTCCATCAAATAAAATTGAAACTGACGTTTTCACATGAACAAGTGTTTGTTTGTTTTTTTGCTGCTTTAAAATCAGTTAAAACTATAGTTAACAGGGTGTAACATTATGATAATTAACATAAGTGTGCTACAAAGAGACTACTAGAAATGTCCAGTGTTGGATCTGAATAAGAAACGGTTTCAACAGTTTCGCCACGGTATACTAAGTCAACCATTCCACCTTTCCCTTTCTTTCCCATTTGATTTCGCAAGCATTTACATATAACCAAAACATTTCAAATGCTGGCCAGAGCTAAAACTGAAAAAAACAAAACAACTTTTGGATGAGAAGAGACATGACTTCAAATAAAAAGCATTCAGCATTCTTCTACTCAAGAACTCAGGATCTGAAACATGTTCAAGATAAAAATGCAAAGACTTAAAGGTAAAAGCTCCTGTAATGTTAAGCATCAGAGTCTTGGTGATGTGTTTTTCTTACCAGCTGCTCAACTCGATCGTACAGAAGAAACTGTGTAAAATTTGGTAAGACCTGTTCCACTTTAAAACTGCATCGTCCATCCACCATGTCCTCAAGCTGAGACAGACAGTGTCTGAAATGATTGTAGGCTTCGCAGCAAACATCCATTTGTCGCAGTGTAAAGTTCATCCTTGTAAGACATTGAAGCACAACGGATGGATATATGTGTTATTAATTAAATAAGTAATTAATTAGTAATAAATTCATGCTCTCCTACCAACTCTGAGTATTGCATTGGACAGCACAGAGACCTTGGAATCAGCTGTACTGACTGGTTCTTACTTAGACTGCTTTTCTCCTGTTGACATTTGTGAATTAAGCTCAGTTGTTTCTCACTCAAAACCATCTACATGTTTACTGCACCCTGTTTCTTCTTTTTAAAGAATTTTTTTCCCATGATAGGTTCTGTAATCCTGGATCTTCTCAATGCATCCCTTATAATCAATATGTACCAGAAGGTTTTAAGATTGCAGTAATCAAACCTCTTCTCAAAAAGACACCTCTGGATTCTGAGAAAATATAGCCAACTACAGGGCTATTTCCAGCCTTTCTTTTATTTCTAAAATTCTTGAGAAAATTGTTTCAAATCAGCTAAATGATCACCTTTGTAGAAACAATAATAATTTTGCACGCCCAATTTTTCAGTTTTTTATTTGTTAAAAAAGTTTGAAATATCCAATAAATTTCGTTCCACT
>JBAMYA010045345.1:0-11786 GCA_037176975.1 Arrhamphus sclerolepis
AGGTTTTCTGGGTTGTTAGGAGCTGAGAAAAAAGGGAGAAGAGTCATTTCAGAGATATATTTCAAAATGGTAAAAGTGCGTAACTCACAAAACACCTGGTCACTGACAAATGCCTTTGTACACAACTTTCTCAGTATCTATAAATCTTCTGATGTTTGGTCACTGCCAAACATCAAAAGCCACCTCAACCTTCTCCAGCTGATGATGAGTAGTTGGCTTTTATTCGATTCTATCCAACTTCTTTAATTTATTGATTGTTTTCTTTGAAAGGGACAGTGCAAATAATAAGATATTCCAAAAGTAGAAAAGCTAGTCCAAAAGACAAATGAGGTTAGTTTTTATCTTCAGTCTCTCAACAAGAATAACAGTACAGTTATTCAACAGTACACATTAAACGCAATCAACTAGCAATGCATATCAATAATCAGGATTATACTATGGAATTATAGTGTAAATTAGTATGTCTCAGTAAAATGGAACCACATCAGTCTTTAAAAAGTGAAGACAAGAGAAAAAAGAAGGTACAGTAAAACATAAAAATCAAGACCCTCAACAGAAGCAATGACTGAAAATTGGATTTTTAAGGAGCCAGGATTTTAGATTATTGGAGAATGATCTGAAAGTGCAACAGTTTATCATGATTTCTGGTCATTTATTGAATATATTATCGTGAGATGCTTTAAGTGAAAATACGTTCCGCCTGAATTTGCTTCATCTATCGCAAGGCATCCTCTTAAGAAGCCTTGGTGGTCCTTGCTGAGAATACGTTTGTGATACACTCTCAATATCAACTTATTTATCCATGATCAAAATTGATGTCTTCTGGAATAAAGAGGTATAACTGTTATAAAATTCAAAATGAAATGAATTATCTTACCAGTAACTGCAGTGATGCTGACTCCACTGCTTCTGACATTCTCAAACAGAGAGAAGAGAGTGAATGTGTATTTAGTTCCAGCAGAGAGAGATGAGACTGTGTGAGTTACTGGTCCATCTCCACCTGGTGCACTGATGATCGTCTCTGAACCATTAAACTGGAGAACAAAGCTGATGTTGTTATTCACTTTATTCCACTGCAGAGTGATACTGGTCTCATTCCGTCCTGATACTGTGAAACTGTCTGGAGTTCGAGGAACTGTGACAGAGAAAATAAAGTTCATCAAGGTTCAAGCAACCATTTTCCGTGTGTTTATGTTGTTACATCTTTAAGTCATTTCATTTCACTGCAGCAATTCTGGTGGCATTTCTTATCGTCTGAAGCTTTTTTTTCACTGGGTGAAAATTAAAAAAAAACGAAAAAAAAAAACCACGCAGGTTCACGGTGGTACAGCGGTGTAGTGCAATCACCTCACAGCTAGAAGGTCCTGGGTTCAACTCCCACAGGGGATGCTGTGGGTGTGTTTGTCTCTCTGCATCATCAGCACCCATACCCTGGTTTGGGTTGGGAAAACGGCCATTCTGTGTGGAGTTTCATGTTCTCCATGTGTTCCCTTGGGCAGCTAATACTACCTTCACAAAAACATGCAGTAATCCTGGGCCTTCACATTGAAGCGGGGAAGAATAACATGACCCTTCCACACAGTATGTCCAGCCGGTGAAACCCCTATACCCAGGCGTAAAGAAGGGCCTGCTCACTCCTCAAGTTCAGAAGGAGTCTTGAGCTCAGTGCAGGGCCCTCCCACAGTTGGCAGAGGGAGTGCAATTCCCAGGACTACAATTAGATAATGAGCACAGGGTGGGGAAAAAAAAAATCACAGAACAAAAGATGAAATATTATGATTCAAGATATAAAATATATAGGTATACCCATTGATTTTGTATTGAACCACATTAGATAAAATTGTATAAAGTATAGTATAGTATAAAGCAAAAAATGCATGTATAATTAGGGATGCGGTATTTTAACCAAGTTGGGACTGCCAATGTTTAGCTGCTTAAGCTACTTTGCACCACAGCAGCATATGCACTTGATTTCTCCCCCTGCTGAAGGCTGCTTGCTAGTTGTCACTGAAGACAACAGCTGGACTGTGTCAAGATCATCAGTTTCTATCAAGCGTCAACATCCCCATTTCAGGGTTGAGTCTATCGGGAAACAGGTTTTGTTGCTGTTCCTTGGCTGACCACTAGATACTGGCTCAAAAACATAATAGACCACCATGTTTAAATGCATTATTTTGCAGTAGAGTTAAACATATTTAAAATCCTTTTCTTTGTGCCACCATAGCTATATTTTCCATAATGACCGGAGGGCGTGGGCTTTCTTTGTCCCACAAAAGCAACAAAATTTATGGTGGCCTGCCAATGAAATGGGTGGCTTCCATTTGAAACAGGAGGTTATGATGTGGATGTCCTCAGCTCCACCACCATAGCTAGACAGAAGGAGCCAGGAGTCAATCTCTGATGGCCGTTGGCTTGCCAGACTCCAACAGGGTCCCAGCAGAGCTTTGCTTGAAATTAGGATGTTTGCACAGGTTTGATCAGAATGGATGTGAAGCAGTTCTCTTCATTCATTCAACATTTTCACCTTAGGTGATTTCAAGACTATCCCGAGTATACTAAGTGGACCAGTGGCTTGTCTGACCAACAGGCCACTGTAACCAGCCTAGCAATGTACGTAAGCAGCAGAGCTCCTAGTTTCAGCTCTGGGATCACTTGTTTTGGATTTTGTGTCAGTACTGACATTTGAAATGAGGATGGTTGGATAGATTCCTTCTTATACAGACTATGGTTTGAAAACATGAAACTAAACAAAAGGCACACTTCTAAGGCAACTAAGTCATTTATTTTTTTAAATAAAAAAATAAGTTGCTGAGATATATGTAGGGATTTTAATGGTTTGCTTTACTTTATCGTTTTATTGATTTAAATGTTCATTTTGCAGGCATTGCAATTATTTTTAAATGAGCAGAAAACAGACTATGCAGTAGAGCTAAGAGACATCCTTATGTACATAAATTCATTTCACTTCATTAATTTTTCAAAATACTGAGAATTGGAAACATTGTTAGTTTGGCAATTAACATGTGTTGGTGTGTCTTTTTTAAATACTTAAATGCAAACATAAACACCCTTGTGAAATAAGAGAGTAAAACTTAGAAAAATTACTTGTTCTGTAGCAGATGAATGGCAAACTGTTGGAACAATTTTCATCAGACCACCGTCCAGAGTCATTGAATGATGTGGCGACACAATTCTCTTCACCAGAGTTTGGCTGACCATTTGTCCAGTGTCGAAACAGTGAATCACTGCCATCAGACCACTCTTTTTGGCGATAGAGACCAATCCATGCATGACCAGTAGTTATTAGATTGGTGATGATGTTATTTTCATTCTGATTTCGTATACTGGAAGGTGAAAGAGAAACATTAATTATATGTGACATTTTTCAAAAAAAAAAAGAAAAGCATGATGCAGCATTATGGAAATTCTATTTAAATAATTTAGAGTATATCAAGGGTTGGCCCTGCGATGGACTGGCGACCTGTCCAGGGTGTACCCCTGCCTTTCGCCCGAAGTGAGCTGGGATGGGCTCCAGCAGACCCCCGTGACCCTGAACAGGAATTAGCGGGTATAGATAATGGATGGATATCAAGGGTTTGCCAGCATCTGATGAGTTACATTTCATTAATGTGATACAACAGAGCTTGAAACCATCTCACAAAATATTTTTAAAAAATTATCTTAGCGACAAATCGCATTCTGTTCTGTTTCACTGGGACGTGAGTTAGTGTATGTGATGTCTGTAACCTGATTCAGGAAGACACTGTTTTACAACACTCACCAAAGTGTTTGCTACGTGAAGTTAGCCAGACATTAACTATAAGATGAAGTGATCTAACATACACTTACCAGCCACTTTATTCAGTACACCTTGCTAGTAAAAAGTTGGACCCCCTTTTGCCTTCAGAACTGCCTTAATTTTTCATGGCAAGAAGGTGTCAACAAGGTGTTTGAAACATTCCTCAGAGATTTTGGTCCATATTGACATGACAGCATCATGCAGTTGCTTCAGATTTGTCGGTTGCACATCTATGATGCAAATCTCCCTTTCCATGACATCCCAAAGGTGCTCTATTGGATTGAGATCTGGTGACTGTGGAGGCCATTGGAGTACAGTGAACTCATTGTTATGTTCAAGAATCCAGTTTGAGATGATATGAGCTTTGTGACATGGTGCATTGCCCTGCTGGAAGTAGCCATCAGAAGATGGGTACACTGTGGTCATAAAGGAATGGATATGGTCAGCAATAATACTCAGGTAGGCTGCAACATTTAAACAAAAGGGCCCAAAATGTGCCAAGAAAATATCCCCCACACCATTACAACACCACCAGCAGCCTGAACTGTTCATACAACGCAAGCTGGATCAATTCTTTCATGCTGTTTACATCAAATTCTGACCCTACCACATCTCAAACCTGCTCCGAGCAGGTTATGTTCTTGGTTAACTCGAGGTTTCCGTTTAACCACTCCCTTTATCAGAACCGCCCCTCCACCAACAATCTGTCCCACGACAATGCCGTCGTACCTGGATTATCTGTGTGACATTGGGGCACAAATTGTGAGGGGGTAGAGCCTAAGATCTTTGCACAAACATGCTTAATTTCAATCATATTGCACGGGCCGGGCTGAGCTCGGGCTTGCAAACCATTTTGCGCTCTGCAAGACGCAACGCAAAATGGAGAAAGATGCTCCGGCACACCGAAGCTTTTGCACCGGCATTGAAAGCAAAGTCCTAGGTGTGGAAAAGTCTTGACCATGTGCATAATGAAAATAATGAAGCAGTCAGTTATATAGTCTAACAATCATACAGTCAAGGTAGCCCATTTAGGAATTAATTAACGTAACATGTAGGTATGTCTAGGGTGATCAAACATCCTCTTTTGCCCAGACATGTCCACTTTTAATGCCCTGTCCAGGGCGTCCACGGGGGAGGGGGACTTATAAATTCGGATGTAGATTAGCCCAATTAAGAAAAGAATGAATTATTCTGACTGTTTGTCTTACAATTAGCTAAATAGGAGTCGTGTGAGATACAGTCTCTATCTACAAAGTGCTTTCACTCCTAACAGCTGTGTGGTATAATGGTTAAACTGGTGACCATCCATGCAGAACAATGTAAGAACCCGCCATTTGATATGTTCCCCCCGCCATACACACACTACTACTACTTTGTGTTTTGGGATTTTCAGAATATAGTCGCCTTAGGTACGCCCTCCACTGAATTATGTTGCATCTACGTATCATTAATTGAAAGTAGATAATTCCCCCCAGACATTCAACAGGTTGATAATCATCTGTAACACAGATTTAAAGAATGTACTGAGGGGAAAAAAAGCCCTGACTTACGCATTTACCTGATTAGCAGTTCTTTGCCAAAAAACATGCTTAGCTTTATTAGCGGCTGATGTGTTTGACTTTCCTCCATAAAATTAATTTCAATTCCTCAAAGCTCTGCATTATGATAATGCATGCTTCTTAGGTGAAATAAGGTGATCGCGCTATCATCGAAAACGGTAACGTGTGCGGCAACATGCACTTTTATGTGAACATGCAAAAACTCTGAGTAGGTTAACACAGGTTCAACAAATCAACTTCATAACCACCTTCGTAGTACCAAGTAAGCCATGTTTCATTGTACCGAGATAGCCTGGTTATGTCAACCCTGGTTTTGCAGGTTAACTCCGGGTTACATGTGAGTAAGTTAACTCCGCTTCTTAGTACAGGCCCACTTCTGGGGTAAGCCCCGCCCACTCCACGTACGGATACGGATACAGATAATTCATATTGTTAACGATTGTTTATGATTTCTATTGTTTGTCCAAAATGGATGTGCCTAAATGACATTACACTAAAACACTTTGTATTTTGCAGACATTAAATGTGTGTTCACATCTTGTATAGAACATAAAAAAAAAACATACAGCTACACACAGAGGAGCAAAAAGAACAAAAGAAATGTACTGGGCATGAACAATGTGATCCAATGCATAAAATGTCAACATTACTCATACTGGAGTAATTTTGTCAAAACTTATAATAAATTACCTTTCATCGTAGGTGTTCCTTTTTGCCCTTTTCGCCGTTGTCGAGGGGAGTTTAACAGCGCTGCCTGGAAAATATCAACTATGCAAATCAGCTGAGCAAAGTACACAAAAGCAGAAAATGCTCTTTCAATACAGAAAGGACAAAATCTAGAAAATTAAAAATGTATGTTCTTGTTTAGATAGGCATAAATTATTTTACCTTGTACAACTGGTTTGAGAGTCGATCTTCATCTATTTCTGTGGTAAAGAAGACAATTGATTTAGTGCTGGTAATAATAACTGGGGGAAAATATATGATTTAGTACACACAAAAGTCTCATGTAATGCTCACATGCACTTAATGTTCACACATTAAGTAAGGGCCACTAATTAGTATTAAGGCCACTGAAGAAAAAAAATAGTTGAACTGTGCCTGTACACACTAAAAAAATAAATAAAAATGAAAATGTGCTTTGTCATAAAACAAGAAGGTCAAGTTTTCTGTTTCCATGTCAAGACATCAAAATAAAAGTGGTACAAAGATCTCAGATATCTTCTTGGGGTTATATTTGGTAATACTCTACCTTGGTTTGCTCTGTAGCTATATATGTTATGTAGAGCTCCTGTAGGCCCATGTGCGCTGAAAGGTTTCTTAGATCATGTCTATGCCAGAACCAAAAACAATATGCAGGGCTTTACAATTTCTAGGTTATCTTGCCTCAGCTTTTGTGTTGTGTATGCACCTCATAACACATAGAAAGACAACCAAATCAAATGTGCTTTTTGGGTTTCACCTTTTTTTGGTTCATTGTGCTTTAAATCTTTTGCTGTTTTACTCAAACAAAAGGTTTTTGGATAAGTTTAGGCATTAAGACTCCAGTACACCAATAAGGGTTGCAAGGAACAAAATAATAAAGTACTGCAAAAGTATTGCAAAATGTTATTGGCTCACCAGTCAGACCCCCTGAACCAGATGGTGGATATGTCACTCTCACACCATCACAATGAACACTGACTTCGATATTTTTCACTGTAGTCTCATTTTAAAGTATATATAAATGTCACAATTTCAAAGTGATAGGTCACATTTGTAAAATTACTGTACTTTCAAGGTACTGAAATCATTACATGCTCACATTGGGCCTTATTCACAAACAGTGCATACTCATAAATCTGCGCTTAAACTGTGTGTGCGAACGTTTGACACAAAAATTCAGGATTCATCAATATTTTCCCACCTGAATTTTTTTCTTACTCTGCAAACAAATTTAGAACTTAATCAGACCATACGTTCGCAGAAATAACAAAAGCCGAACTGACTCTGAAAAACCAAGCTTCTAAGTACACGCAGTGCATATAAAACCACATTCATTAAAAAGAGATTTAATTAACATTTTTTAATAATTAAAATATTTTTAAGGAAAATGATGAATTGCTTATAAACTGTTTCCGACTGCCAATGGCATATGTAGCCTACTGCAGCAAGTGCAGTTTGTACTTATAAGTTCTGGTAAACGTGGATTCGTTCAGATGTGGTACTTGGTAGAAAGCGACTCGCATTGCGTCGCTGCCTGTCAGAGATTTTTTTCCTTTTTTTTAACCATCGGTTAAAACAGTTTTTTTGACTTCATGCATTGAGTGTTTTCTTGCTGTAATTCGTGTAAAAATCAAGGTAATGTGTAAGTATTACAAAATAAGCTACACACAAACACGCACCTGGCGTGGAAATAAAAAAAAAAAAAAACCGCTTGTGTTGTATTCATTGTTGCAAAACTTGCTCTGGAAATAGTTTGTTTGCTATCGTGATCAAAACCCTTGATCTGAAGCTCAATGCTGATGCTGTCCTGCAATTTCTGATCAACCCATATCAATTTGTATGCTTAAAATAACATACTGGTCCCTCCCATTTCAACAAAACTAGACTCATTTCCAGTTAAAAGCACTTCTGTGTTAGGCCCCGCCCACTCTGAATACGATGCGGTTCTCCTTCATAGCATTCTAGTTCATAGACACTCACTCATGCTACTCAGAGAACCGAGCTTATATGCGTAACATTAAGATACAGATAATTCATATGGTAAACAGATACAGATATAATGTCGTACTCACTCATCCCTAGTAGAAATGTACAGTACAGACTGCAGAAAGGCTGACTCAATAATGGGACTTAATGATCTAAAAAGCTCTTGCATTTTTGTCCAGTTTTTAAAGCAATAGTCTACCTATTGTGACAAGCAGCTAGTTTGTAATCTAATTGTGACTTTTTTTTTTTATAGACGTATAAAACGTTTTGAAAATATGTCGAACATGGGGCATTTTTTGTGTGTCCTTTGTGACGACGCGCGACATATATAGTGTTTTTTTACGCGTTCCTCACAATGACGTGGAATGTGGCGTTCTTTGATTTTGCATATGCACTTACTTTTTGTGGGAAATAGTAACATTTCCATGCACATATTGGTGAATTAGGCCCATTTTTCCTGTAATAAATTGTGAAAGGACTATGAAAAGGGTCACTATGGTGGCGGGGTGTGGTTCTGCTCGGCCTCAGAGGAGATGTGAAGCTGCAGCACCTGAGAGGGACTGATTGGCACACCTGCACTGCATGTGCCAGTCAAGGTTTCGCTATTTTATCAGAAGCTCTTGGAGGAAGGAGGACAACCAGACCTTTGTTGGTGTGTGTGCATGGTTTGCTTGCACTGGAATGTGCTACAAATAAAATGTTTGAAAAACTGAGCTCTGTTGGAGTATTTTATGCTGGCTTGGACCATAGTAGCTAAGGAAACACTGCAGTCACAAACATTTAACACTTTTAAGATGCACAAAATACTTAGAGGAATGGGCATGATATTGTTCTTTAAACGATCTCACAAGAGAACAGTTAGAGCTGAAGAGATGCAAAATCTTCTGAAGCTAAACCTGACTATTTGGTTTTAAATACATACAAAGCTAAGCTAAGACACAAAACGTATATGGTTAGGTTTACAGATGAAGAATAAAATCTATATTGTGGTTGTCTTTCATATCCGGTGAATGCAGCTTTTCACAAAACAGTAGATATAAAACACTGTGACCTCACCATTTCTGAGACTTATGGTCTCACTGCATTCTGAGCTGAGTCTGTTCAAATGATTTGACCAAACAGGGTAATAAAAGATTAATAGCTGGTCTCAAATGGGCACAACCGCTGCCAGACAAGAACAGCTTAACTGCTTGGTGAAAAAAAACAACAAAAAACAACAAAACAAAAAAACAAAACAACAGTTCAATGCTTTTGTAGTTTTGTAGCCAGGAAGCCAGATATCATATTGTCCTTTAGTCCTTTATGATGAGGAAATGTATGTAATATTCAGGAAAATTATTGTCATCATTATTATTATTATTATTAAAGAGTATGGATCACTGTGCAGAAGTGTCTAAGAAGTTGTGAATAAATTTTCAAAGCTGTTAAATTTGTCTGTTGGTGCTACATTTCAAACTTCTTTTCAAAGACTTGAAAAGACTTGAAAGTTTAACATTATATGCATTTTGAAGCCTATTTGTAAATCCCAAGATGAAGTCAAGTTCAAGAAAAAAAAAAAAAAAAAATCAAAGTATGAACTACAAGTCTACAGTTGAGACGTCAGATGGCCAAAAAAATAAAAATAAATCAATTGTCTGGTGGACAGTGAAACCATTAACTGCTATCGATACTGAATATCTTACACGTTCATCCCAATCTCTATGTTACAGCCTTAAAACCTTTTCTAGGACACTACCTAGTTGCTAGGCAACCTATGCATCCCTAGGCATTGGAAATGCAGTGTGTGTGTGTGTGTGTGTGAGGATATATGTGTGCCAACATGTGCGCCAACATGCGCATATAATATTCCTTTTATACTTAAAAGTATCTACTAGACTGTTCTACGAGCCTATGATATACTTGTTTCTGCATTTCACAGTGTTTATTTTATATCTACACTAAACACAAACCTATACAGAATCCCATATTAAAACAAATTAATATTCATTTTGAAAAGGGTTCATCTTCACTGACTGTCTTAACTGAGATGTTTGAAGCCCTGTCTTATTTTTGCACCTGCCAGAGGGTTTATGAAAGTGTTTTGGATTTTATTATAAAATCAATTCCAGGAAATGGACCATGGACTGTCATGAATTGTCTTATTTCATTGAAAGTTTACAGACCTTGACAGATCCTGCTTACTTTTCTTTTACTTGATGACATTCATATTCAAAATCCTGTTGCGTCTTGTTAAATGTGAGGATCAGTTGAGGAAATTTTCAAATGTAAACATCATGGCATTGTGCCAATATGAAGATAGAAACATTTAACTTTCAATAAATTATTAGACAAAAAAAAAAGTTAGATTTTTTTTAGATAAATAACTGTAAAACAAGCATACCCTCAAGAATTTTGTATTACGCTAAAAAGAAAGTAAATAAAAACAAAATCATTTTCAATCATCATGTCCCAAAAACATCATTATGAAGGAAAATATTTTAAAGACAGGCTAAAAGTGCAACAAGGCCTCAAAGTGTAACAACATTTACATTCTTACTTTCAAAAAAGTCAAACAATGATTTTATTTCTTAATTGCACTGACTTGGAATATCATTTTGAATTCACTGGATTATATTTAACTTGGTAAACTTGGAATGTTTTTCCTTTTTTGTAAAGTGCATTGCATTTAATATGAACTGGATTTTATGAGGCTCAAGATTTATAGTTAGAAAGAAAAAAAACAGTGTGCAAATATAGTAATTTGATATATCAATTGTAAATATAAAAGTTGCTTTCACACACTAACACACAGGCCTGCTTTGTGTTGTAAAATTGATTTGGTGAAGGTTTTGTCCTTTGATCTGGGCAAGATGTAAACACGGTTAAGAAACATCACTTACTATCAATGCATGAGAGAAAGGGGAAATAAAAAAATCCTACCCAGCAGTGATGATTCTTTCACCGCAATTCCCAGCTGACTGACTGGCTGATATAAAACATGATGAGAATATTAAGACTTGTCTGACTCGTAACCAAGCCAGCTGATTTCTTTTGTGTTTCTCTGAAAGAAGGTGCTGGCTGAAGGTTGTTCAGCAGCATCGGTTGAGGAAAGGTGAGTAAAATAACCAAGGGTTGTTGCTGATAATGAAGTGTGTGTCCGTGTCCTTTTTTATTTTAAGTGAAAAATTATGCCTCCTTCACTCTTTCTTTTTAAACGTGCATCGACAGAAGCGCTTCAGATGTGCTTGTGATAGAGATATGATCCATCAATAACAAGGACACGTGGTGATCCTGGTAGCCTGGTTCTGCCAAGATGATATTCAATACATTTTGGTGTGCGACATTTAATAATTTCACCCCGACCAGGAACAGAATAATGCAAGGTGCCATGATGGCCACCAGATCAGATTTACAGCATTTACCCAGAGGTTTAATGCCCCAGGTAATGTTAATGCTCCTGGTTCCAACCTGCCCTTTCTTTCATTTCCTGTCAAGTCATTGGTCTTTGCTAATAGAGGCAAAAGTGCAACACAGAATTTTTTATGTACAAATGATGGCCCTTTGGACAAAAAATTATGAAAACTATTGAAAAAATTAAATACATGTCATAAAAACATATTATTATAAATGAGGGTTTGTATAGGTTCAGGTGGAATGATCTGACTTCATGCCTGTTCATTTCTATTCAGGTTATTTGTCATCAGTTCACTGATTCAGTGTCCCTCTGTTCTGCAAACTGCTAATCAATCTCTAATCCT
>JBAMYA010045346.1:0-11785 GCA_037176975.1 Arrhamphus sclerolepis
TAACCTCGCACCATCTACAAGTCCAAAATCTGCCATCAACTGTTTAATTGTTTCATAAGATTGGTGATTATACGCTCAATTGGGGTTGTTAGATTTATCAAGTGTGGGGTTGAGAGTTGTATTCAAATCGCCACCTATAATCACTGGTGAACTAGATAAACTGGAAATGGCTGTAAAAAAAAAAGGTATGAAAGAAAGAAGAATCGTCATTGTTTGTTCTATAAATGCTGGCTATAGTTACTGGGCTGCTGTCTATTGTGATATTAATAATTATGAATCGTTCCATAGGATCTGTGATTGAATAATTATGGATGAATAAGACATTTTTGTGAATTAACATTTCTATTCCTCTTTGCTTTCAATTAAAATTAGCAGCAAATATGTGATTGAATTGCGATGTCTTTAATATTTCAGGGTCAGATTTGGAAATGTGTGTTTCTTGTAAGATACATATGTCAGCATGCAATTTAATTAAATGATGAAACATTTTTGTGTTTTTTTTATAACTTGTGAATTAATTCAGCAAATATTCTAATTTACAAACTTGAGTGAATTCATAATGTTAGAATATTGTTGCCTGATTCATGTTCCTGTATGAATTATGGAGACATTTATAAAAGTCTGAGAATCTGTTTGTTTAAGAATCTGGACAGGTGCTTAGTGTGGGTGTAAAATGTGTGTGTGAGTGTGTTGTTTGTCTAAATAAATCTATTAGAAAGCAGAAAACAAAGGAGGTGAGAAACAAAGTGGACAGCGACATACAGAAGAGAGCAAAAGAAAACAGTAGAACAAACACATTACATGTAAAGAAAAGATTTACAATTTTAAGGAGAGAAAAATAATTATGTGTAACTTTAGAAACCTAGGTATAGTTCCATAATCAGAGAGATTTATAGATATTGTTTTAAGTTTATGATTAGATGCAAGCTACAAAAGACTAGGTGTGATGTTCTTGCCACGGAACATTTGACCATCAATGTCTGTCAACCGCAACTACTGCCTTTTTTCCTTCTTGTGTGTATTGCTTTGTGAACTAGAAAAGAACTTTCTGTCTTTTAAGAATTTCATGAGGAAACTGATCATTCAGGCCATAGTCAGATCCCCCCAGATTTCTTCCATGGTGTTGTACAAGTTGTTTTAGTTTGAAGTGTTCGAACTTTGCCACAATTGGACATGGGCGTTTGTTCGCTGGATTTCTATGTCCAGTCCAATGGACTCTGTGGAAGCTGATCTCTTTGATGGAATCCACTGGGATTTTTACCCTTCGTTCCCATAAAATACTGACTCAACTGCTCAGGATTTTCATATTTGGTTTGCTCAGGAAATCCAGAGAAAATGAGGTTATCACTCGTTCTACGCAATTGTAAAACCGGAATAGATTCTTTCATCTTCTTGTTTTCTTGGTGACAGTTTCGAGTTTGGTTTTTGAGTGATGATACAGTCTGGGAGAGAATTTTTTTCCTTAACCAACTTTTGCACCTCTGCTGGAACTATGTGCATTAATTCTGCGAGCACGATCCTGGAATCCGGAGCGGAGAGCTTCTTGTAACTTGAAAGCAAAATATCCCTGACCTTAGAGCAAGGGAATTTCGCAGGAGAACTGTAGCTGAAATCTAACTGTATACTCCTCTTCGTGGTTGTGGGCTTTGCTTTATCTATATCGTTCACCATGTGGATACCAGTCGTGGCGCAGAATCTTTTGAAAAAAATGTCTATATCATCCTCCAGCTCTTCCAGGGTGAGGTGTTTGATTGTTGAGCAGTTATAAGGTGAGAAGATGAAGGTTTTGTTGAAAATACTTCAACTTGAATGTTTATTCTAGCAGTGAGCTGCCATCTTGAATTTTCGCACCGGCCGTCTCTCGACTGGTCTCACGGTGACAAGCCAACCTCTGCCTCACAGGCCACCTCTGATTCATTTTATCTGGCCTGCAAGAGAGTACAAAGACAATCATAAACTTATAACTAGAACATTTCTGAGGAAATTTCAATGCAACTGCCCGTTTGATTCAGTACAGAGATCAAAAAGTAGAATAACTGAGGTGGAGGGAACATGCTAATTTCCCAGGGATAGTAAAGCTGTCTGTTCAAGTAAGGATACATGGGTTTTCTTCCACTGAACACTGAAGCACTATAACTTGACTTGTAAATAAAAATGCCAGTAGGCTGCATACACTATACATTTGCTGCCAAGGATAAACAACAAAAACTGAGCAGAAAGGCAAAGAGAATAATTCAGTATTTTATTGAATCAGTTCAGAGTTCCATCTCCTGCCCTAACCCTGCAGCTCAGTGCTTCTGTCTGTGGGATTAATTGCAAATGAAGTGTTTCATCATTTACTGTAGTTCTTGCTGTTCCTTCCCAGTAGCATAAAAAGCTGGTACCCAAAGTTTTTCAGTTCATGATTTAAATTAAAGATGTAGTATTTCTAATCCGCTAAGACATAAATCCAGTTGTGAAATTTGTTCATATTAAAATCTTTAATTCCTTTGTTCTCACATGCTTTTGTGCATTTCTTTACCACTCTGACAGACATAGACAAACAGTTACTGTGATATGACTTAGCTCAGCAGTGTGCTGTTTATTAAAAAATGTGCAGACCGCTGAGCTCAACACCATCCCACTGTGTCTGAATAATAAGTATTAAAGCTGAGCCGCGTCCTCGGTGAAAATGCAGCAATCAAGCAGCGATGGCTTCTTTTCGTGTATGCTTAGCATGTAGCACATGTTCAACTTCCTGCAAACACACTCAGCTGAGTTATGACCTTATTTGTATTAACTGGAAAGCTTTTGTTTTATAGCAAGAGCTTTATTAATTCATGAAAGTATCATGCTGTCAGTCTTCCTCCAGAGATGATTAATATGTTCATGACAGAAGAAAAGTGAATTCCCACTGGAAAAAAATATGCACTGTGAATCCTCTTTATCATTTATCTGCTATGTGTTTGTATAGATAAATCATGTTCTACTCTACCAAAAGTGCTATTTTTCATTCAAACATGGCTTTTCACATTACTGTATATTAGGTATACAGACATAATCAAATATTCATGCATCCTGTTCAAATGACTAGTTTCAAAGATTTTGGACCAGCAAATTCAACTTCAGGATTTGGTACAGAACTTTCTCTCCATTTGATGCGGAATTCAAACTTAAATCCATAGAAACTTTCAGACACGCTCTCTTCTGGAATGATGCATTTCAGAGATGATTAAATGCCAGCAGCTTTAACTTTGATAGAGCTTGAGCCGACACAATTATTAATAATAGCAATCATTAATACCTCCCATGACTGACTGACAGCTTAATGTAAACAAACAAACAAACAAATAAATAAATATTGTTTTGTTTTGATTGTTTTTATCTTTAGGAATCTTTTGACTAAATTGCAATAATAACAATAATTTAATTATATTTATTACAATTTCATTAGCCCTATTCATACATTTCCAAATCCTAACATCTGTGGTAAACCCCTCCCCCCCCTTTTTTTTTCCTTCTTTTTGGTCTAGGTAGTAGGTATATTGAAGTCCTTTATGTTTTCCATAAAGGACTTTTTAGAATGACCTCATTTCAGAACAAAATACAAAATATAGAGAGAAAATGTGAGAACGAATGAGAAGGTGAGAGTTTCATATAGAGATGAAGGAGCAGGGTGAAGTGCTATGAAATCATTCTCCCTGATGGGGTGTCAAAATACCTTTTTACTAATTTCCCTCCTGACACTGAATAAGTCACTGCTCAGATCCGCTCATATCCACTTACACCTATATGTGCACAGAGATTCGTTTTCTTGAGCCATCTGGAGGTAGCCGGCCTTTTACAGCTTTCTGTGTCACAGCGAGAAGAAAGAGACCGAGGGGAAGGACAAGGTGAGCTTGGAAAATATAAAAGATGGAAGTGGCCACACTGCCATCACCGCATGGCTGCTTTTTCAAGTCTTGAGTTTGTTATTTAGCAGTCATCAGATACAATTGTATAAAAATTTTATTTCTATGCAGGTATACGTAAAGCACCACTTTAAGTCATTCCAATGTTCCCCTTTGTATCTTTGTAGGCCATACCATAGAACAGAGGTGTCAAACTATTTCATCCTGGGCCACATCATCACCATGGAAACTGTTAAAGAGCCAGTTATTCTTTATTTTCTCTAAAAGCAACAGTATGTTGTCAGATTTCATGCTAATCCCTGGTCATTTAAATAAAAAATAAAAAAGTCGTTGACTTCCAATCTCAAATTTCACAAAATTTTTATCAAAAAATGTAATCTTTTTCATTAAAATGCTTTTTTCTTTATAATCACATAGATGTCAGTATGGGCAGCTGTTTTGAAATTTCCTCAGAAATGTTCTAGTTATCAGCGTATGATTTTATTTGCACACTCTTAGCAGATAAAATGAAGTGGCATGTTGGATTTGGCCCACAGGCCTCGAGTTTGACATGTGCCATAAAAGGATTTCAAACATCAGTTAGTGTTGTTGACTTATTAACAGGCAGCAAGATCCTGTTAACATCAGCCACATATTCAACCTCAGGACATCTATTTTTATTTCCTTCCTCTTCTCTGGGAGTTGCAAAACGACAGCAGGAACTCCCGGTTAAGCATCAAAGTTTGAAGTGAGAATGGGTTGAAAATTCAGTTCTAGAGGCAATACAGATCAGCTAGTTTGGATTAAAGTCAGGGTCAGGGTCAGGATGAGGACAGGACAACTTGTGCAATGACCAGACAGAAAATAACAGTCATTATTGTTTTTATTTGAGTTTTTATGAGGTGTTTTAGGTTTGTTTTTGTCATTTGTTTCATTTATTTTTTCAGCTTTTTCAGTATTTTTTGATTGTCCTCAAGAGAAAAACATACATACCAAGGTGTCAATGAGCCCGTTGCAGAATGCAGCTCCAGTAATTGGTCAGTCTACTTCAGCTTACCTGCAGATTAGAAAAGCAATGAAAAAACTTCTGAACTGATGTAAAAGAGTTATTGACTACCTCTCTGAAACACAACCACAAATGCATAGCTTCATCACGAGGCCATTCAGGGAACGTCCAGTTTCCTCCCACTAGTCATTGCTAAGTGCTCTGTCACTCAGTCTGACTCCTTCTCAGCCCACAAGCCCAGTCTAGTCTCTTTAAGAATCTATCAAGCAACGATGTTATCTGCAAGTAGCCATTTCTTCTTATCATCACTCTATCTTCCTTATCACTCCTTTCACATTTCTCTACTTTTCTCTTCCTCTATTGTTACCTGTACTCTTTCTATCCTCTGTCTTTCATTCTCAGCACTTACTCTCTGGAGGACCTCACAAAACAATCCAGCAGATCCTTACTTTGGATAGACTGTATGCACACTTGACAAGAAAAATGTCTACATCCCTTACATATGAAGCCTCTCGGAAATGTGATGGATGAGTTGCATTTAGCTTCAGCAAACCTTTGAGACGTTTCTCTGATATGATTTGATTAATGGCCAAGCACAGACGTCCACTACAAGAGACAAACTACCGGCGAGGGAAATTCCCTTCAGAAGATACCTGATAAACCACTTAACTGCTAGTTCTGTCAGTCAGTGCCCCCATACCTGTCTTATAGCATACTGAGTGGTGAGATATTCTCCACACAAAGCACCTTCTTTTTTTCGAGGAAACAGAAAAAATATTTTAGTGTTGTCTTCACCAATGTCATAAATGTTGACTGACTGTTGGTCCATATCCTCATACTGCTCTGGTAATGAGCTTTACAGATGAAGGAAATATTAGAGGAGATAAAAGGCAAGCCGATAGGGATAGAGCCCAGGGGAGCCTGGAGACTCTGAACCCAAACAAGCATGCATCACCTGTCAGTGCTAAACTGTAGGTGGGATATTAAAATCCTCAGTTATGAAAATTAGGTGTTATTTAAACTTGGATGTTGTGAAGCAAAGACCTTAATTAATCCATCACTGATGGTCCAGTGTCCTCTTAGCATCAAGGGAGAGCGTATCCCTTTGGGGTTTGTGACCTGGGAGCACATCTTCTAATATGAAACAGATGTTGAGCATAATAAGAGCTGCATCTTAATTTTAATGAATCCCGCAGGGTCATAATAAGTGCCATTAAACAGCACACAGCACTTCAAATTCTCAAAATCTAAAGCTTCAGATCATGTGGACTGAACTGAAATATTAATCCAAGCTGTTTAAAGTTTCTCAGCTTACATCAGGGCCTGTCCTTGGATATCAACCCACAGTGTACCAAAATGGGCACTTTCCGTAATCCATAAATATGCTTAAATATGAGGAAATGAATCTGACTCAAATAAGATTATCACTATGTGTTACTGAAATACTCCCTCACTATATTTAAGGCTGAAGACCTTCGTTTTTAATAAAGCCTTTAGGTATGTAGTCTGTTAGACCTCCTCCTAGTTATGCTGTTATGGGCCAAGGCTGTTGGGGGAAGTCCTATTGTACACTGAGTGCTGAGTGTCTTCAGCCTGTCCATCTTGTCTCAGTGTCAGATTTTCCTGGATCATTTAAACAGCATTAGCATTGTCTATCTCCTGTAGGATGGAAGACCCAACATCACCGGGTGATGTTTGGTCCTACCATGGTGGTGTTGGGTCCTACCATATTGATTTAGGGTCCTACCATGATGATGCTGGTTCCTACCATGGTGATTCTGGGTCCTACCATATTGATTTAGGGTTCTACCATATTGATTTATGACCATAGAACAGTAGTTCAGTGGTTAGCTGGTTTAGCTGGTCTTTCTGGGTGGAGTTTGAATGTTTGTATGTAAACTATTGTGTAATTTGGTTTATGAGAGTAATTATAGAAATAATAGGAGTAATTATATGAGTAATTTGATCCATTAAATAGGTCGATCTAGTTGATGTGTTTGTGGCAGTGACAGAAAGCTGACTGCATTATAAAAGGGAATTGAGTGGTCCCTGGACTAGAAAGGAGATATAAATGCTTGTTTTTGTTGAAAAGAAACATATCAGTCAAAAACAATTAAATCATACATTTAAGTCTGATTCTAGGTGGTATAGAATTAATACTTGACTAAACAACAACACAATGAAATAAAGACAGCAGAACAGAATTTCCTCTTTAACAAGAGCAGATTGTCCTGAGTGAAAGCACCTGATGGATAGCAAGCACATGAGAAAACCTCATAGACATCATTAAAGTCATACTGCGCTCAGCTCTGCACATTTAGAGTCTCATTAAAGATGTGGTTTGACCTCAGGTTTTCTGTGTTACTGCTGTGATGATCCTATGAAAGGAGAAGTTGCTGCATCAACATTTTCATGAAATCGAATAAATAAATAAATAAAAATATTGTGTTTGTGTTTTGGACTGGTGCTTAATTTCTATAAGATATAAATGATTTCACACTGACTGATTGAGTCAGTTTTAGTTTCAGTTTGTCCAAATTTACAGTTATTTGTTATTTTTAACAGTTTAGAGGAATGAGCTGGCTGAAATGTAACGTTTTCCTAAGATTGAAGAGATCTATGCATCTTTGGGGATAGTTCTTAACCTAGAAACTCCTTATATGTACGCAATCTTGATGTGTGCTTTTATAATAGGTATCACCATAAATCTTTAACTGCTAAGTCACTGCACACTTTTATTATTCCATGCACCAGAAATGTGGAACACCTTTTGCTTATAGAATAAATGTGTGTCTTCTCATGATTCAATACTCCACTTGGCAAATGCAAAAATGAAATCAATTTGTTGAATTACTTATAAATTATAAAGCTAGGGTAAATTTAGCAACCATCTCACACTTCCCTAAAGTAGAAGCCGGCCACAGTGGTAATGTGACTGGCTTCTGGATATGCCATAATGAACAACATCCAGACCAGTATGCTGTATATGCAGCATGTTGGTTTTTTCCAGGATCCATAATATAAACTATGCACTTCATTTTTCTTTTCCCTCATATTTGCTGCAGATGACTAGCTTGATAGATCAAAGCCATATTTTAACAGATATAGCATCTGAAAATGAGCCATAGGGCCTCCTCATCCAGAAGGCGGGAGCAACGGTTACATGCAGTTGGTCAGCGCTACAACCAATCAGAGCAACGGACGAAGTGATGTATTAAGAGCAACGCAACAAGACTGTGTTGTGGAGAAAAGTTTGATTGAGAGCCACAATAGTATAATGAAATGGAATCCAATGATTGTTGCTGTTTTTTCAGCTGAATTTGAGAATGACCAGTGTGCTCAAACACTCAACCAATATCTTCGAAAAACATAACTGTGTGTTCTGTCCGATGTTAGTTGGCTACAGCTAACGTTAGACTGATATATATTATCGTGTTCAAATTACTTCATGAATAGCTTCCTTTATCATTTGACAAAGTTTACCAGGTGTCTCGTACCATTCACCACAATCCCTAAGAGATTGTCACAGAAGTCCAAGTGTTTAACTGTTGATGTCAACACTGATTGAACTGACCACTGTTTACCATCCATAGTATAACATCTCAGCTCTGTCGTCATCACATTAAGGCTTCAATGATAGACTGATCTGATAGTCTCCCTAAGACTTTTGGGCATAATTTATGAGCTCCAGCAGAAGGTAACTGAATGGACCTAATGAGCAAATTCAAATTTTCTAGTGGTATATTAAGATATCTAGGCTATCAGGCTAATGGCTAACAGGGGGAAATTTCTGGAATGAAAAATTATGTCTGGAAAAGCCAAGTCCAAAATAAGACAAATGCCCACATAGCTCATCACATGATCAGGTAGAACTGGTGACAACTGGTAATGTTGATGGTTTCTTAGGGGCAATCACATTTTGTTGGAAAATATGTTTACACTCCTGTGACTTGCCTTCATGATGCAAGGGGATGCTCAAAATCAAAGGGAAGGAAAAACATTAACTGACTTTTCATCTAGATTCATACTTGACTAAACTGTTTCTTACACAAACTAACCGCCATCACTTTCAATCTGTATCTAAAGGAGAATGATGTTCGTTTTGTGACTTTAAGAGAAAACAGATAAAGCAAGATTATATTACAAAGTTCTTATGTGTACACCACACTTACACTGTAGCAGCAATGACCGATCAAATTTCGTCCCACTTGCTACACGTCAGCCACGTGCTTTGAAACAATCCAGCCTCCAGGTGGGATTTCATTGGCTAACAGCTGTATAGCTGCAATTTGATTGACTGACACTTGTATCAGCATGTGAAAAGTCAAACTTTCATCAACTTCTGACATGGAGCAATGCTTCCACTCTTCTACTGTAACTCGAATGGACCCACAATTCAGTTCGGCAGCACTTGACATCAGTCCATTCAAAGCCAATGGACATCAACACTGATGCTTGCTAATATTTTACACAGGCAGTGTACCTAACTTTCAATTTTAATGTTGGGTTTTAGGAAAACATGGCTTCCAATTTACAGTCATTGAGTCTATGAGCTGTTCCGAAACAATGAAAGACTATTCTATTCTATTTTTTTTACTTGAATGTATTTGAATATTCATTGATTTATATATACACTATGCATGTATTCATGCATCAGCCTCCTCTAGATTTTTCATTTCTCTTCCTGCAGTCCTTGTATTGCCCCAAAGGGTTTTTGCATTCGTTGCTTGTACATGCACTGTGCAACAGACGTCTATCAAACATGTCCTTGTAAGAGTCATCTGTTGACCTGCCACCACAAAACAAACGACTGCCTTGCTGCCATCCTCTCACCTTTCTTCCTTTGCTAACTCCACACAGATCTCTATCTCCTTGGGAATAAAGCTCACCTTAGGATGTCATGTTTTTTAATATCCCTCCGTGCCCCTTTATAAATATTTATTAAAGATGTGCCATTAAGATGAGACCCCATGCTAGACTGTAAGCAAACACCATATGTTTAACTTTTGAAATAAATGTCTGATGTAGAAGCCAAACTGCAGAGGCATGTTCCAGCATCATGAGGGGGCATTTGTACCCATCTTCATCCACATGGCAAGCTGTGTTTAAAATGTCAAAACTCTAAACTCGAAAAATGAGGAAACGAAGCAAAAGTCTTATTTTGAAAAGATGAAAACAGGCATGTTACGGTTGGAGGTCATTAGACGTGATTGTGATACAGATCTGTGGTGTTTAGCACTGTTTCCTCTCTAGCATGAGAACTGGTTTGGTCTCTTAGTTCAAACCCTGTCCATGTAACTGCATTAGTTTTCTCTGGATACCCCAGGTTCCCCAAAAAACCATTTGTGTTAGGTTGACTGGCAGTTTTAAATTATGTGAATGCGTGTGCATGATTTTCCGCCTGTCCTCGGTGGACCATAACTCTCAGCATGGGATAAACTTCAACCTCTTCTGGAGTCTAAAAGCCTGAGCAGAGTGAAGTAGGCATAGAAAACAAGGAGAATTAAATTATTGCTTAACTGAAACAGACTATTCACAAATGACCTCATGCTGTGCTCATAAGGAACATTTTCATTTTTAAAGTAAAGTGCATGAATGTATTTTGAATACTGATCTGTAGTTAATGTACTTGTAAGCCAAAGTATCAGCATAAACTTTGTACTCTCCTAACACTGGTCCTTTTTGCTGCTGCATGCTCCTTCCTTCTTCATTCTTCAAAAGCTGGTTTTACATTAACGGAGGTTGGTGGTAGTTTTATGAAGCCTCGATTGCTGCTGCAGCTCCATTATCAGGGACCCCCCTGCAGCAAGAATTTTAAGGAACTTCTGTGGGGCTTAGACAATTGTTCGCCTTGGGATAGATTCAAACAAAAAACATCTCAGCTGCTTCAATGCTGATCTCATCATCTTTTTCTTTTGCTTGAGCTTTTGGTGATTATGTTAATATTGTGGCAAATATTGTAATTGAAACTTTCAAAGAATAATTATGTTACTACCAAAGGCCAGGTCCTTGTGCGATCCTACACTTTGATAGAGACACAACAGTAGAGGAGCAGTTCCTGCCTCCTAGTTTTTCCTCCTAACGACTGCTAGTAAAGCCTGAATGTTTGCACCAGTGCTGTCAGGGTCAACTTGATTTTTACGTATTACAATATGATTTAAGTCCCGACCACCAGTTCATTTTGGCTGACACTAGAAATGTCACACTGAGCTTTATGATGGCCACAATATCAGTAAAGAAGAAAATGCGTACCCTTCACCAGCACACAGCCAGTCATATTGCAACCAAACTGAGCACAAAACTGCCACATTGAAACAAATAAATTCTGTAACCAGAATTTCCAGTGCAGCTGTGTCTGTTTGAGCCAGCTGACAATGACATCAACATACAGCAAAACAACAGTTACATGGCAGTTACTTGGTCATATCAGAATATTTCCAGAAATCATTCCTCTTAACTGTAGAAGGGATGAGCCTGCAGTTAACAATGAACACTATTAGAAACACTTTTACTGTAAACTGGACACTCCTGGACTTAATTATGAGGAATTAAGTTGTATTTGGACACATTCTTCAACTGCATCCAACATTACCCATAATGCCACTGTCTTAGAGAAAGCACAACTGGTAGAAAAGCTGTGACTTTTGACTATTGACTATTTCTAGAAGATTGCTTTTAAATAAATGTGCGATTCACCACAATTACATACACTGAGTCATGCAATTTATTATAATTAAAGAATTTAATAACCTGAAGCTATACCTTTGTAAGTTTCTGTGGGAGAGTTCTGTACACCTATATTACAAATTTCTTAAATACAGCATGAGAACAAAGAACGGTGTGTTAAGAACATCTTGAGCTTCTCTTGCAGTAGGACACTGATGCATTTATCTTAAAATATGGTTATAAT